>JBBPDC010000149.1:15111293-15144799 GCA_037974485.1 Hemigrammopetersius urotaenia | reverse complement strand
ACACACACACACACACACACACACACACACACACACACACACACACACACACACACACACACACACACACAACATTGAGTTGAGCCAAAAAAATGATTTAAATGGTTCTCAAAGGAAAAGTACAAGAATAGAGTTAAGGTGAAACTGGAAGACAACAGAGATGTTACCTGGTGGGATGGTGGAACCCGCAGCATACATCTCCACTGGAAGTAAGGGTGAAGCCTTCACAGATGTACAGATCTGTTTTTCCGAACAACAGCACCCCCTCTGTCAACATATGGCCATTGACTACAACCACGCACTGCTTGGCTTTGACCTGGCGAGGAAAAATAATAGTTTTAAATAATCTCCTAAAAATAAAGTTGCCAAAAAACTAATATGGAGCAAAGTCATAAATTTACCACTTTACATTCCAATTAATTTGTGGTTACTTGCAAAGAACCTACACCCAAAAGGTTCTAAACCAAATATTTAAAATGTTTTTCTAGAACCATTACACCCAAGCCAATCTTTTCAAAACAAGCCAATCTTTTCAAAAAAGTGCTTTTAATGTAAATGAGCTTGTTACTTTAATGAGCTTGTGAGACAAAATCACATTACTTATGTAGTGAACTGATCCACTAAAGTATAGGTTCATTATTTCATTTTTTAAACTTAAGATTTATTATTCAGTAAATGTTATACCTTAAACTATTATGAACTATTAATTACGTTATTTAATTATGAGAGTGGATATGGACCCTTGCAATTAAAAAGCAGTAAAAGAAATAAAACTGTTATATCTTAAACTATATTGAAGCTATTATTTAAGTTATGAAATTACAAGAGTGTATATGGACCCTTGCAATTAAAAAGCAGTAAAAGCACTTTTTTTGATCTGAGAAAGGCATGAGAACACTGGATGAATGAACAAAGCTGAATACCTCTATGTTAAGCGAGCTGTTTAAATGATCAGTACATTGCCTGCAGCACATGTTTCTAACCCCTTGCTCTGGAGCTAGAATGTCAAAGAGGTACAGCCCTCTCCCTGATTGATCACTGTTACCACTTCATTATCTAAACAACATGGTGGCAGAACAAAGCAACAGAACCCAGAACACGGATGACTGGCCTGTTTGGGAAAAAGGCCGGAGCACCGCAGGCAGTGTCCTAACAAAACCCTGCAATTATGCATGGCTAATTTTATTGTCTCCCTTCATTTCACACCATGTGTCTGCACCTGGCCCTGGCCCCGGCTCTACAGCTCCAGGCCCTTGGGACCCACGTCTCCAAAACATATGGGGCCCGGCTGCACCGACAGCCTCTCCACAATTAATACAAATCAAATCAGAGGCTCCTCTCCATGCCAGCACCCCCACAGCACCACGGAGAGGGCCCCACTGTTTATTACTAGAATTAATCAATGACATACACACAATAGCAAAACACTAATTGATTAAAGCCTTGTTCCAATGTGTGCTACACCTGGTGGGTCCCCAGTCTCAGGTCAGAGCAGATTCACTTTTCAAATACTCTCGAGGATGTCATACTGATGAGAACATGTGACTCAGCTCGCTTATTTAATGTCACTGCAGTTCTAGAGTGTTACATAAGCAACTTCACTTAAGAGCTTAAACACACAGTTTCAGTTGCAAATTGTCGGAGTGGATGAAGTTTACATACATTTTCCAAAATGATTTTCAACAGAAGTCAGTACCAGATGACGTCATATTTCCTTAATAAATACATTTGTGAGCTTCTTTCTATTCCCTGCCTGACATTGCTGAGCAAAAACTTTTCTCTGATCAAGTTTGGACAAGAAGTCGTTAACCATGCATGCGGATTAATAAGCATGCGGAGATCCATTCATCAGACAAACAGCACAGCGGGACTCGCAACCTTCAGAATTAATACATGACAGCTGACATCACCCCCTACTGCTCCTTATTAATACTTCTGTCAGGAGCTCACAACCCAGTTTACCCTGAAGAGGTCCGTCAGTTCACACACCAGGTCTTTCCCCTGCCATAATGAAACTATACACATATGCTACAATGGACAGCCAGACAATGGAGCATTACAAGCTACTAATCATAGGTTGGGTTAGGACAAAAGTCAATCTTAGGTCACCCTTAATCCTTTCTGGGTGCTCTCACCTCCTCATTGGGGACCAGCTGCTGCAGTATGAGCTGAATTTCTGTGCACTGCTCGGAGAAATCCTCCACAGAGACGCAAGCCTCAGTCAGCGTGGGGAAAAATGTCAGCCGCTCACAGTTTGACCCAGGCTCCTCTTCAGCCTCTCGGCCTGGCTCACACAGGATTCGGAGGTCTAACAGACACACATCTCTCTTAACGCCTTGTCAGAGGTCATACATATCCTATAATATTGCATCCCTTTCATTATAAACCCGTAATAAAATCCTTACTATTTACTATGTAAAAAAACCTTTTATGTAAGTTATTCCAAGTAATCTTGGACAATGTGGCCTATTGGTTCAGTGTTGACTAAGCTAGCATTAATAATATAATATAATAAATAATATAAAAAGAGCCCATTCCATGGAAGACTGTATTCCCACCCCTTTTTTAAATAAAAGTGTTTGATGTAGTATCCAAATACTGTTAAATTTTTCAAGTGTCTGCCTTTAAAGGAAACATTGTATAAGCGGCTTATACATCTTAAAACATCACTCATTTTCCATAAACGGTTTTGTGATATTCTAAAAGCAGCTTGGGCCAAAAAACTCCTAGTTTTGTAACAAGGCAAAGTACATGACAGTCAATTAAACTAAAGGTTTTCAAACAGTAGCAGGTCTTTTGAAAATGCTGAGGTTTTGGGGATATTCATTTATTTTCTAAGCAGAACACTAAAAGTATCCGATCTTTATATTTATATGTAAACCACAAATCATCGCTATGTTTCATGGGTTTGAGAGTGTAAATACACATGTTTTCTTTACATACATTTTCCAAACAAACACATTTTTTTTAAGTTTTCTTAAAAGCATACTGACAAATCTGCATTACCTGATTCTGCACTCGGGGGTTCTGCCACACCTCTGCTTTCTTCTACAAGGCTGCTTTTCATATTCATATACAGTCCTGATGTCAAGGATGGTATCTGTGACAGGAAAACCATGATGTATACGTCACAGCCTCTGATTTACAGCGCAATAAACAGCAGGTCAACAACTGCTGCTGTCTGAGAATAGCTGACCTTTTTTGAGCGTCGCAAAGCTTTCCTGCGGATGCGGGGTCTTGTCCGGTTGGGCCCCTCTGCTGTATCCTGAACCCAACCTCGGTTGATGAAGACCCCTGGACCAGGGCCAAACAGACCCCGTTCACGAAGCAAATCCTCTTCTATCCTCAGCCACTGAACAGCCATTTGCTCATACTCACAGTGAAGGATCTACACAGCACAACACAGCACCTCCTAAATCACCATTAAAATTGAGCAGTAACACAGTTTTAACACATCCATCCTATCACTACATTTCCATACGTCATATTAATACATAGTAGTACAGTTCTAGGGCTGCGTTGTATTATATTTGTTAATTAGGGGGTTCAAAATCCCCCTCTGTATGGCTAAATTAAAGCAATTCAAAGAAGAATTTCTCTGCAGCAATGTTTAACACTGATCTCTTGTTATAATACATTTAGTTGGAGCTGTTCCTGGTAGGGGTAGCACAAGCAGTTATTAAATTTACTTTTTCAAATGGGTATTGCAAGTGTTGCATTTTTTTTTTTCAATAAATGAAATACCTGAACATGATTCTTCAGCAAGTGCTCAAACATTTCTTCAACCATCTTCCTGTGGACTTCTATGTCTGCCAAAAATGTCTTTGAGAAACATATTAAGAAAACAAAGTGAGAATTTGATTGGCCTTTGTAAAGCAAACATTTAGGCAGCCATTATATGTGCATACAGTTCTAACTCCATTTCATAAAGTGCATTTATCTGGCAAACAAGCTAGTGGCTATTGAACCCTACAGTAAGCCAGGCTCCAAATGCAATAGTTCTCAGTGTGTAGTAATTAAGTTAAAGTATAATATCAGCACAGTGTGAGGTGGCTGTTGGCCATGTGCCACAGTTTGTGCCCAGCTGATTTATTACACTGATTGGCATTAGCCCTTTAGGAGGCCTGTGTACCACACTACCAATGTGCTTGTTCTAATATTTACTTAAAGAGTCATTAAGCTAATCATCACAGTGGTATCCTCTTAAAGCGAGTCAGGGAACTACAGGACTCGGCTGTAAAGCCTGACTCAGAAAGCACATTAAGTCTGCCTCAGAGACTGATACTGAACACCGCGTCCTGCTCCGCTCGGCAGGCGCTTCACTGATGCATCTGTTAGGCAAAGCTGCTACAGCACAAGAGTGCTTCAGGCACAAGTGAATATGGACCGTCTAAAAAAAGAAAACTACTCAATACTGTCTCCCCAAAGAACAAATGAAATCATCATGCAAGAATCATGCTGGAATTATGGTCTGATTCAGCAGGTACAGTTTACAGACCTGGATTTTCCTCCAGGCTGCATTTCCAAAACTCAAAGGCAGCACTATGAAGCAGTTTAATTAATCTAAATGTACAAGCCCAAATGTTCTACAGTTATGAGATTCATTGAAAAAAATGTTGCCAATTACATCACAGTAAATTAGAAAATGTCTGACCAAATCTCTAAATGGCAGGAGTGAGGAGCAATAAAGTCTCAAACTTTTAAACTTCTCAAATTACTAGTCACAAAACTAGGAGGGGAAAATTATGCATTTGTGCTTGCCAAATGGATGGGAGGATTAGGAAGTGTTACAAAGAGAAATTTACGGGAGCAATTACGAACCCGTTTCCACGGATAAACACTGAATCATCTCGTAATCTTATTCCTTTATTTAGAGAATCATAAGTAATATATAGCATTAATTACCCTATTTACCAAACAGGAAAACTCATTGGCCTCTTAAACGTGCCACATTAAATAGCATCCCCTCTGCAATTATCATCACACTGATTTACATTTTAATTACTTTCCAGAGAAAACACTACCTTTGATGATAACATAACATAATGTCAACTTCATTCTAAGCCATTGGTGAATGTGTAATAAACTTAACTTGATCATTAGCCATGTTAATTATCTTTCTGTTAGGAAGATAAAGATATAATTATGCTGACAGTATATTTCTGAAATGAATCCAGGGAAAAGTTTGTGCTGCAGAATGTGGGATGAGTTTACTGGGATTCGTGCTATGGGGAAATGACTGGTCATTTCAGGGGCACATTCTTAATAGTGATTTCAAACTAAAGTATAACATTAATAAAGTGAAATACTTCATATGAAGTAAAAAAAAAAAAAGAATTGTAAGCGAATGAAAGCAATATTAAAAGCTATACTTTGAGGCATATTTAATTAATTTAAATGTACCGGTTAATATTTTATATAGTTGTCACTAAATCCTGAAGTATTGACGATTATATTAGTGCATGTAACGTCTGTTTCCTCTTTCATTATTAGAAATGACACGGACTCTCCAAAAATGAGATGACTTTTTCACAAAATTCTTCCGAATACCTTTTTGAGGGGAACAATTCATCAAAGCTGTTGATAGGCTGTCAAGGGTTGATATGATAAAGAATAACACAAAATGAATAATGTTTTCATCAGATTGCAACTGGCTATAATTACCGCCCCCTGTTTTTGAGGCGGAGACGGAGACAGCAGCAGTTGCACAGAAACGGTAATTTCATGCCTCGTGCCTGAGTAATATCTCTGTGCATCCTTTTCCAGATGGCAACGTCTTCAACAGTGGGAACTAATGATGTGGGCCGAGTTTCAGGGGGAAAAACAACAATAACAGCGTCTTTAACCTTCACCGGCAAGCGCAATGTTCTACCAAGTGTTCCCGTGGAAAAAAATGAACAAATATCAATTACATTGCCCACTGAGGTGTACTCAGCTGTAATGATCCAAATTGATTTAGAAGACGGATTGAGACAGTGCCACAGGGTAGGTGAGGCTGCTGGGTGTGGTGACTTTGGGAGGGTGGCAGGGCACTGTGGTCAGGATAAGCACCTGTGAAACAGCTTCATTTAATCACCCATTTCCATTATCCTGCTATACAGATTACACAAGGGGCCAATACTGGGAAAATCCAAACTCTCAATAGTGGTGTCTCCTACCTTGAGGCTGGAGCTCGAGTTCTTCCCAGCTCTCCTCTGTGGTGAGTGCTGTGTACTGCTAAGAAGACCTGCCTTCCTCTGGTCATTATTCATCTTTTTCTTCTGAGAGTCTAAGAAGAGTAATATGAGCATATCCAAGTCATTAAACCGTGTACCTAAGTGACTGATTGACACATAAATGAGGCTCTTTCATAGCACCAGCATAGCAATAGAAGCCAGGAGGTTAAAAAAGGAGACAGATGTACACAAATGAGAGGGACTGACCAATGAAAGCCTGCCATGATTTCACTGCAGTTTCTTCCCACAGGGGGCTCACATCAGTCATGGAGACTGGGACTTCCCTGCCTCCCTGCTTGGCTGACAGGTCGATCTTAAAGGTCTCCTCCAGCGACTGCCTCCTCTCCAGCATCACCTTACTCCACGTGCTCTCCACCAGCCTCATCAGCTCGGACTCCACTGCACACAGCAAAACAAAACAAAACAGACAAAAAGAAAAAGAAACCATAAATATCGTTACATTCTGGTCATTTGGTCAGCATCTGTGAAGATGTTTGACTCACCCTCGGCTGAATCAGGGATTTCTACCGGGGTCATTGAGCGGCTATTCTTGTGCGGGAAAAGATGTTGCCAGATTTTCTTGGATGGCTTCTTGTGCATTTCACAACCAAAACCCTCAGGGAAGCTGTGCATGTCAGATAAAAAGCATAAAGAGTGGCATTACTAATGTTCCTTAGATTTCTGTGCAATCCTTGACCTCACAACAATTAGATCTTTGAAACAGATTCTTTGAAAATAATTTGCCGACACAATAGGGGAATATATCATAACAAAATACAAATATCAATAACATCAAGCTTATAACAGCTTTTGCATAGCCTGACAATTATATGTTGGCTTAATAATGATAGCATAATTTATTGAATACTATTATAATTCAAACTGATTCTAATGTTTTCCTATCATTAACCTGTGGTGGACACTAGCTCTCCAGTGCCAGAGTTTAATACCCCTGTCAAACAGAACTGTATTTGATGATACTAAAATGAAAAATATGGTACCTTCCTGAGCGGATCAGGAGCAGGCAGTGGAGCAAGCAGCTAATGAAGTTGACGTTGGCATTGTAGGTGGCCATGATGACATCCCAGTGTTGCTGCAGCACAGTGAGGGTCCTGAGGATGAGCTGCTGCTCGGCTGGGGTCTGCCTGGGTCGTGACAGGAAGTAAAGGATGGCCCTGTTCGTACTTTTGTACAGAACGCTGACTGTGGACTCCCGCTGAGTCTGCCCCTTCTCCAACGCCTGCCATATACACAAGAAGCCGTCACAGAAACATAAGTGCTGTCTGAAAAAATCAGAAGCCAGATCATTCTCTGGCTAAATTAACGCACCAGAACTATCTGCTCGGCTGCAAAGATCAGCAGGTTTTCTGGATCCACCACGAACATGCCAGTATAGAGCTTCTCCACCAGCATCTTACTGAAGAAAGCCACATTCTCAATCAGTATGGCAACCTTCCCCTCTGGCCTGGATTTGGATTGACTTGAATCTAGAAGTAAAAATAAATAAATAAATAAACCAAAATAAAGAAGTTTACTGCTTTAAGAGCAGCACTCCAGGGGAAAGACAAGAATTATATTATGGATTATAAGATATAAACAAAGAACTTAAGTATTTTCACATATATTAATATTATTTTTATTTAACATCTGGATATTTTTTTTTGCAAATTCATTTAATAGAAAAGTCCGCCACACCACTTGAGTACATGTACCTTACCATCTCTGGCCACGTGTGTAGACTGACCCTCCTCTTGCCCAGTCATATGAATGATGTCCATTAGAAACTCCAGCAGCTCACTCTGAAAGCTCTGCTTCTGCTCCTGACACACACCTTCTGGAGAGAACTGAAAACATCGGTACAGGATTAACACAAACACACACAGAGCAACATTACCTGCTGCATATAATCATATTTAACGTTAGTTGGCTTTCCAAACCAGAAGCAGATGGGCTTTGGATGCACATCGCTCAAAACTAGGCAAAGAGTGGCACCTTATGGACAAAAGATTTTATACACTCGGACAATTTTTTTCCCCCCATACCAAACCATTGATTACATGGTTACAAATGTGGAAACATTACATCATTCATGTAAAATGTACACCCTACCATGAATTCTGTTTTCACATCTATATGTCTATGACAATAAAGGCATGCTGTAATTTGACATGAATTATTTCCCACTCTGCAGATTCTTTCATTCGATACCACACTTGGGTGTATAAAGAGACGAAGTATTTTATTTGGATTTGAATCCAATAAAAAGTTTTTGTTGGGCCAATATGTTTCTGTTTAAGCATTGTTGCTATTTTTTTCCCAACAGTTTTCATTGCAGACTTAAAAGCAACGACAGAACATAAACTGAATGTAAATACACGTATCTAGCTACATTGTTAATTATATGATTATATTTAAAGTAGGGCTAGGACTACATAACAGCCATGAAAGTGATCAGAACAATTTATTGTTTTTTGTAAGCATTAGCCTTTCATGCTCTGATCCATGATCTAAGATTCCTGTCCAGGATTAACTATGTTTAAACACAATACAGAAACATTAAATGGTTTTCTATGCATTATAACTTCTGCTTTTTATTAAGCAGACATAAGGAAAATGAAGAGGAAGTAAACATGAATGTATCAAGGAGTAATAGTTTTCAGAGTGACTGCAAAAAGGACAGCATAGTTTATTCAATTCAGCTTAATCTCTGTAGCCGTGTGTGTGTGTGTGTGTGTGTGTATGTATTTGAGAATCTGCTTCAGTTCAGAGCTACAAGCCTGAAAAGGAGAGAACAACCATGAGAAGCCATTAGCTCTGAAAGACAGCTTTAGTTAAGTAAATACCGGTGATCATAAGAAGATTATTCATCAATAATCTTGCCCCAATTTAGCAATTATTTAAAACGCTTATACAGGTCTTTAAATTTTATTGTAATTACACGTCCGTATGGTGATAGTAGATGCTGTCCCTCCTCACCTCCAGCAGCTGGATGAAGGGGTGATGCTGTTTTTTTACAGGGATGTTTATGAGGCTGTCCATCAGCAATATGCGAATGAAGTCACACACCTGCTTCCTAGCAGGGTGAGAGAGGCGGGTCGCTGGGAACTCCCCTGTAGCCCCATCCTCACCACAACACTGGAGGCCTGTGGGGCCCTGCATACAAAGACGGAACACCCATGATCAGTTTGAATATCTGACTGTGTGACATTTCTCAGGGGAATGAAAAGCTGCATAGCAGGCCTGTAATTTTCAATGGAAGAAGCATGGAAGGGTATGGTCCCCTCATTTCTCACCTCTGTGGTTTCAGTGGGGAAAACTGCACTGGCCAGAGAGTTGAGGAAGTCAGTGGAGGCCCATAAAGGTTCTCGGGGGAAGAGGCTGTGGACCAGGCAGAGGAACTGCATCACACTGCCCGGGAACTGAACTTCCCAGTTGTCTTCACTTCCTTTTACAGGCTTTTTGAAGAAATAAAAGCACAGTGTAGAACAGTGTAACAATTGTAGAAGACATTATCACTGGCAATAACTAAACCATATTTAAAATAATTCAGTCAGATTAAACCGTGGAGAAATACACACGATTTAACATTTTCAATCAACATATATTTGTGTTAAAGATGTACTCAAGCATTTGATGCGTAATGTAAATGGAATGCAAATAAAAAATTACACAGCAAATGTAATTATATTTGAACAATACAGCAAAATGAAAGCAATAACTCGGCTTATAAGGATTAAACACGCACACGTGTAATTTCAAACACACCTTGCTCAATAAAATGACTGTTCTCACCTTACAAATGATCATCTTGACCAGCTCTATGAGGACACAGGCTGCCTCTGTGCAGAGATGGACTCCTTGTTTATTTGTGGAGCTGTCAATCATACTTTGGAGTATGCTGTCAAGATCCACCTGGAATCAAGATGTTTGAGTCACTAAATAATGTATAAATAATGTGATTTTAAGCTAATCTGAAACATCAAATATTGTATATAGAGTGCTTGTATACTTTTGCTTCTCCGCTGCTTTAAAATCACATTCGTTTAAAAGTCACCTGTCCATCAGGCATGTGAAAATCTTCTTTTCCTAACAGCAGTGCAGCAAAAGCGCCATATATCTGAGGAAGGTTGATATGGCTGAGCAGCAGTCTGGGCAGCACAGTAAAGCCTGGGCATGTGCAGCTCAAATACTCATAAGACCAACAGCGTGAGCCCATATTACCTGAGGAAAATCAACAGAACAAAATAAAATAATCCCACATCTACATTGCATGACTGCTGCCTGGTATAAAATTCAGAACTACTACAGAGTGATGAAAGATGGGGTTTCAACATATTGCTCACATATTTTCTAATGCACAGGTCTAAAAACTTTATTACTGTAACATTTACGGCATTTAGCAGATGCTTTTAGCCAAAATGACTTCCATTCCTTTACTACAGGGGACAGTCTCCCTGGAGCAACTTGGGGTTAAGGGTCCTGCCCAGGAACCCAGTGATGGTTTGCTAAAAGTGGGATTCGAACCCCTGAGCTTTTGATCCAGAGGCAAGTATCCTACCTACTAGGCCACCACCACCCCAATGCAAGACTGTACCTATGGTTCCGAAGGGGGTCTCCATGCCTTCCAGCAGTGTTCCTAATGACACGCCCTCTCTGAACTTGGCCAGTATGCTCCGATTTGATAGAAAATGGACGAGCAGTCTAAGAGCCAACAGCACCGTGCTGGAGTGGACGTGTCCCTGTAAGAAGAGGAGGAACCAATCTGACCCCAGCGTGCAGAATACTTCTTCCTGGTTACTGCCATTCAAGAAACATGGGACCATTAGAGAGTCAAAATGTGTTACTTTTAAGTATGTGTATGGAAGTGTTGGGTAAGGAATCCCCTGCGCTACAGACTCACTTGTTAGGAAGAGGACTGTCGGATATGATTAGAGAGGATAGCACCTCAAGCAGCTGGTTTCTGATCCATACGGTTCTCGCAGGTGTTTGGCTCAGGGCTAAACAGAAGTTCAGGCAAAGCTTCACTCATCTTTAATCAAGTCTCAAAAGAAACATGTTGACTCTTACACAGAGGAAAGTAACCCTCTAAAAACAAATTTGAAATGACATTTAAAGAGTACCTACAACGGTATTACACTTACCTTGAGACTGATCATCAGAAATTATACACGGGAAGACAGTGTTCTCATTAACAGTTGGAGGCAGCATTGTATGAACCAAGAAGAGTCCCAACCTGCATCACACAGAGATCCAGCACATGAAGTTAGTTATACATGCATGTCCTATGGAAATTTCAGGCTTTCTCAGAGTCATCCCAAAGTCCATCTAGACTCTTCTGTTTCAAGTCTTCTGGATCCTAACCAAGCTATTTTGTTGTCCTAAACCTTGTTTGCTGAAAAAGCTAGGTCTAGCCAATTGTAATATTTAAGTGCTGCAACCCAGAATAAGCCTAGAGCCTATGCATGTGCATTAATCATTTGTTTATATCAAGTCAGCACCAAAAACTGAGAAATGTTATTATATACATTACCAGTCAAAAGTTAAATAAAATTCAAAAGAACAATACAATTCTTTGCAATATTCTATGCAAACAAATGTCTAGTATGTTTGCCAGAGAATGTCATTTTATTCATCACTACTGACATACAAAAAGCTACACAATATAATTACAATTATAAAGACGATTACCAGACAGCTGTTTTTTTAACAAGCTATTAATTGATAGCTAAGGGGATGAAACAGCTAAGATTTAAAGTTAAAGGTCACAAATATTACATAAATGACTCAAATCCAAGTATAGGAGAGCCAGATAATTGATTTTATATAGACAAATGAATAATATTAAGACATCAAATGTTTTTCCATGCCTGTGGATGTCTGAGGTGCTGAAGTGCCCTTGCAGCAGGTATGTGATGATGGTGCAGATGACAGTGACTTTTCTGTGTGTCACAGCAGGGTCCTGCAGCAGGAAGAGGAGCTTCATCATCAGATTAAGGCTGTGCATGGCGTCACCATTCCGTGGATCTCCACTGTAAAAGATTAGCACATCAGTCACATGATGGAGAACATGACAAGTCAAGTGCTGTGTGAAGCTGCCCAGCCTACACTGTGTTGCATCACATTTCCTGTGAACAGATCTGGCATGAGTGGAAAAAGGAAGCCACATACAAATCAATGTAAGCTTACACAAATCCCAGAGGAAACAAATCAGTATAAAGTACCTTGATGATTTCAGGATTTCAGCAAAATGATTTAAAACAGAGAAGTCAAGACTTTCTGGAGCCCTCTGCCAGACCTACAAATAAAAGAAATGAACCGTGAGCCATCCAGACTGAAAGATTGACAATGGCCACATACAATGTCAAAAGTAGGTTCAATCAAGTTTTAAGGAGATAAACAAAAAAATACCTCAAAGTCACAGAGGATGCCCTGCAGGGCGGAGAGGTCATGAATATACACACAGCCTGTTCCGAGCTCCATGGTGCCCACTATGGCCAAAATCAGTTGAAATATTCTGCTACTTATCAAATGAGCTTTGGTCTTCAAGACGAAGGCAAAAAGCTGCACACAAAAACGAGTGGCCCCAAAAAGTTAACATATGATGAACTACACTGATTCAAATAATATTTACAGATGGAAATTTCTCTCACAGATGGAAGTCCTATCTTGCACTTATGGCCCACAGAGCTTGTGCACTTTACTCTGTTGAAATGTATCAAAACATCTCTCACCAAGAACATACCTTATAGCCATTGATGCGCTTCATTTCACGTCTCATCACAGGATTTGTGTCTAAGACAGAAAGCAGAACTTTGACAGTGGCATACAACGAACTGTCATCTGATGCCATAGCAACAAGGCTAAGGACAACTGCAGGTCCACCAATGTACTGGAAACTTGTGGCAGCACTGTTTGACATGAATGTCCTCACCCCTGCAAGAAGAAGTTTGATTGACAAGCAAAATAGAGGAGTCAAAATCACCAAGTAGCAACAATTATTTTGATGGTGGGGTAAGCGGAATAAATTAAAAAAAACAATGTAATTTTTTACCAAAACGACCAATCAAGGCTGCCCCTATAGTTCTAGAAGTTCCACTGAGGTGCTGACTGATGTTCTGGGCCAAGAAGACAGGAGTTGTGTTATCCCGCGAGGTGATGCCCATCTTGAAACAAATACAACAACATAACTGATTCAGACTTCTCCATTACAGGCAGGTAAGCAATATGTTAATGCACAACATATAATCCAGAACTGATCAAATTGTGGCACCTCCTTGGCTATAAGACGACTGTCCACCTCATTGTACTGTTCTCTTATCTCTGCTACTGTAGTGACAGTGGACACTGCTGGGTTAATGCCAAAGGAAAGTCTCTCTGGAGAAATAAGCCTTACTGAAGGACACTCTGTTATTCCACTATCTGAAAAGAAATAAAAGTGCCACAGCATACACATTACTGTACTGCATAATGCAAAGATCACATAATGAAAGTATTCACCTGCACATTTTAAAATTTACCCACCTTGTGCATGAAGTGCCAGATAACTGCCCAGGTACTTAGTGCCCTGTACATACATAATCTCCACAGAATCAGCACTTAGAACTTCCTCAAAGAGGTATGTGGGACCAACGCGCCAGATCAGAGCTGCATGTTGTTTCCATATAGGAGGAGTGCCAATAATTCCACACACATCAATGACTGCAGATGCATCCATCGCAATACACTGACCAGGGAATGGCTGAATATACTTCATCTATTGACAGACAGACGGATTACAGGAGTGCTGCATGTTCTGAAATACATAAACTATTAAAGAGCACAAAGGAGAGATGCATGTGTAACACATATACCAACCTTTGATGATCCGATCACCTCTCCGTTCAGATAAGCAGACACTTTGCAGCTTTTTTTGATGTCTTTTGCCATTGCAATAACAAGGTGATGCCACTGACCTGGCATCAGTTGTTTGGAGCACTTGAAGCGCACGGTCACTGGCAGTGTAGTTGGAGTCCGTACCTCAGGCTCCATTATGTCTGCGGTAGAAAGATATTTTACTTCAGTTTTAACTTGTGTAGAAAGATTTTGATTCATGCTTAAAAAGAAAAACGATAAAATCGCAGTTACTCAAGACATCATAATATTTACGATGATATCTAGTCTTTCTGAGGTTCGAGAACATGTTGGATTGGATAAAATGCACAAACAAATAATTTTTATTATTTGTTCACAAAAACTAAGCTATTTAAGCAGGAACAGTCACCTAGAAACTGGTATGGTTCCTCTTCAGTGGAGATGACCAGGCAGCCATCAGAGGCAGAGATGCTGACTGACAGACAGCTGTACTGCTGCTCAGCGCGGGACATGTGGCGCACCACCGTCAGCAGACGCACTGGGTGGGAGTCGCAGGCTGAGCTGAACCTGCTGATCAGAAACCAGCAGGAGAAAGACAGGCCAGCAGAGGGAGGAAAACCTCGGCAGTCTGAAACACAAAGACAGCGATGACACAGAGTGACTCAGAGGTCCAGAAAACCCTGCACTCTAGTAATGACTTGCCAATGAAAGACCTATAATTACAAAATACATTGTTAACATATTAGTAATTTCACAATTCTTAGTCATTACTAGACAAGAATCTGAAGAAACAATAGTAATATGGCTATAGCTAAAGAGTTAACATCGCATTTTTATGTAATTTTGTTTTACCCAAATATTTGCTGATAATGCATTTCTCACCATTGCCGATTCCTCCTGTGGAGATGGAGTCTGCACTGACCCCTTTTACTGTGGCAAGAGATGGCAAAAAGAGACATCTGAAATTACAGAGGGAGCTCTATGAGCTTGTGTAAATACAAAACTTAGATTGTTACAAAATTATTGTTAATGAACAGTAATATTATGTGATGCAGAAACACTTTGTGTGGGTAATTTAATAATTAACCACTATGACTAGACGACTCCAACAAAGCCTTTTTAAGAAGTTGCTGAAACCCACCCATATCCACTGTCAGTCATGTCAAATTCCACAAAAGATGGAGAAACAGACACTTTGTGAGGACGGAAGCTCCGTGGTGAAGTCATTGAAACAAGGCTGATAATGCGGTGAAGGGGAACTGGGGTCCAACTGTTTGAAGAGGGCTTCAGTAAGCTAAAGCTCCTTTTGAATGACCTCTTGGAACGTCTCTTATTAGTCTCTACACAATTGTCTGCTTGGTCAGTGGACTGTCCTATAAAAAATGAAATTTGACAAATCTAGCAGAGATAATGCACATAAAATGTATATTAAACTAATCTCATACAACAGCAAAGAAGCATTTAATGCTGACCTTTCTTTATTTGTCACAAGTAATCATTTTTAGCAACAAAAGTTTCTGAATGAAGAGATACTAGGTAAGAGGAGTTATAATGGGAAGACAATCATTAATGTTACCATTAGAGAGATGTGGACCCTCCTCTGAGATGGGGGGAGGAGTATTATCCTCAGCATTACACAGGAGAGGCTCTCCTAAACACAAAAACTGCCTGAAGGAAAGTATAAAATGACACAAATAACAGAAATTAATAATATTTTTTGAATTTGTATGTGCATGTAAAACCAAGCCAACATGACTAGGATGCAGTCAAACATTATGGAAAACAACAGGAACTGTAGATGGTTATAACATTAGAATACAAATCATCTTTTGTTTGGGCTTACCTGAGGGACTTGTGGTCTATGGACTGGGAAGCCAGTTTCTCCAGGATGCGCACCACAGGCAGATGCAGTAAGTGGGCACTGTTGCTGAGGATGTGCCGGCAGCTGGTTAGCAGAGTGACCAACAGGCCTGACTCACACATGATCTGTCTGTTCTGCTCTGACTTCACCATAGACTGCATGTGATGGGCCACAGCAAACTGCAGCTCTGCAGACAGCTACAGACCAGAAACACCAGAAACATAGTTAGTCAATCAGCAGCAGACAAGCACTTGCAAAGCTCTTCAAGCTTAAGGTTAGATTACATTTACAGCACATGCTCTTATGCATAGCGACGTACATGGTGCTAAAAAGTAGGGTCTAGATTTGAAATTAAAAGCTGCTAGTAGACTAGGATTCTACCAGAGATGGAGTTAGTACTCCACCAAGGCCCTTTCAGAGCACACAGACAAAAGACAGTATTTTAGTTATTTGTGAAGTTTGTGTGAATCAAGTTTTAGTAACATCTGTTAATGTACCTGAGGGTCACTTGGACAGTAAACATGAGGTAGCAGAGTCATGATGACCCTAATCGCTCCAGGGTGCTGTATAATGTGATCGCAGGAAAACCTGAGGAGAGAAAGATGTCTGTGATGGGTTGGGGAAACATGAGTGCCATGATGATGCAACCCCTGGGCAGCCCCTGAGGTTAAGTGGCTTGTAAGAGAGCATAAAGGCATCAGAGGCTGATACAGACATTAGCCATCTGGCACCACAATAGAGTCACAGTACATGTTGCCCTTGTTAGGAAAGGATAACTGTCAAAGCACCATTTGTATGGCTGTCTTCTATATTGTTTGTTAATTATCATCCCAGCACTGGTGCTTGAAATTATTGACATTACAGGAGTGTGCAACTGCAAAAACATCTTATAAAACTGTTACTTTTGTGTACAAGTATCCTGACCAATGACAGTTTCTGTGTACGTTTAGGTCCCTCAAAAGGTATCAACTTCACATGATGCAACAATTAGAAATTATTTTTGTCAAAAATAATACATTATAATCTTTAATCACAATAATGCACTAATATGTTTTAGTATATTGTAAAATGTGTCCATATCATGCAACCCATTATGCTTCATCCAAAAAGTTTTGCAAATACACAAAAAATAACAGGACAATGAGAATTTCTAATATATGTGTGCATCATCCAAATCATTAAGGGGTGCACCAATGTGGGATTTGTAGGTCAATATATGTTTCATATTTATATCTGCCAATGCTAAAACAAAAGAAATATATCACTAGCATACAACTTATATTTATTTCTAAATTCTATATTTATTTTAAAATAAGGCAAAATGAAAATAATCCAGAGTCACAGCTCATCCAGAGCGCGATACTAGTATAATTAATAATCAGTCACATTTAAATATCTGTCTGATTCGGATTTTTTCCAGGAAAATATCTGCCAATGCCGATACGATTCTCATATCATTGTGCATCCCTAAACCATTCAACAGCCCTCACCTGCCAGACTCTGTGGAACCAGATGAGATAATAAGAGCTGCATTTCTTATCCGGCCCTGGAAGTCTTCCTCTCCCACCTTGGGGCCAGTGGAGGATGGTGGACTCTCTCCCACCTCTGATCCCTCCTGCAGGCCAGTGCACAGGTCCACAGAGACACCAACTCCGGTACTAAACTGCTCCAGGAAGCTCAGCAGTCTCACACAGTGCTGCATGGGGTTGGGTGATAAAATATGATATAATATATGCAAGGTATTTTCAAAAACACAGCAATACTGAAACATTGTATTAAAAAAGAGGTCAAAAGCCTCCAGGTGGCACAGATATTTAAATGTCTTGCTCTATTGTTAGAGAAACTTACAATAGGTTTGGAAAAGTCAGGCGTGCACAGGAGTGGAATTTGTCCTGCTTAATTGCATTGTAGTGCTGTACAGTTTTTAAATATCAACCAGTACTTTTTACATTTACCAATAAAATTAGCATTTTCAAATTCATATAACCTCAGATACAATAAATGTAATGATCCAGAAAACATAAATATATTAACATATCAAGAATCAACAATTGTAATGCTATTCATTTGCCATGTTGCCCTCTGCTACCTGCAGGGGTGTGGGAAGAGGTGGTCCGGAGCCTTCAACTGTCTCTGCAAATTGACGGAAGCTCCTGCAGTTCGAGCGAGAATCAGTAGACACATCTAACTCTGTCGGCACCTCACAGGAAAAGCAGCCCAGCTGCAGCAGAGCCTCAGCCAGTTTCTCGTAGTGACCAGTGGTGTGGAAGAAGTGGGCATTGACAGGATGCAGGTGGACGGCCAGAGTGATGGTGTGCAGGATAAGCAAGAGTAGCTCCATCAGGCTGCTGGGACAGAGAGATGCCCACACCCCCAACGGCTGCTCCAGTAGAGCCCCCTCCATGTCCACCATCATGGACAACAGACCGTTGAAGCCACCTGCTGTGCGGAGGGCATTCCAGCTGTTTGGGTTGTCCAGCACTTTCAGGATAGACTGGGTATGGGAGAGATATGAGGAAATAGATTTTTTAAATGGGGAAATATAGTTTAATTACTTTGAGGTTTCTTCAGGTCAGGAAGGGTGTAGAAAATGCACCACTGAATTATATATCACTCTAAAAAAAGGGGTCTGTGGAGTGGTGTCTGAGTTTCATGGGGCTTACCAGAAATTGGTTTAGCCTTTATTCGGTTTACCACGCTAATGCATCAAACAGCTAATGTGTCAGAAAATTAAGCCCAAAACGAATTAGGACCAATAGAAGCAATCAGAGTGGCTTTGACATATTTTACACAGTGGTCGGGGTGAATCCAATTGCTACCAACCTTAAACCAGTTACTGTAATAGTCTGCAAGTTAGTATTCTTGTACTTGGATCTAAAAAATGGACATGTACAGTAAATACCTAATTTAGTTACATATAATTACATTTCTTTCACATTCACTGATCTGATATTGCTCATAATTTACAGCGTGTCACGCCACCAGGCTGCGATCCTAATCAAATCGTGCCCAAGTTAACGGCTAAATGAATATTAGCAAATCAATCTGAATTAGGCTGTAATGTGATCAGGCTCCCAATGGCTGGGATAATATATTCACACACTTATTATGCTTTAAACTTGTTATGATTCGTTCAAATAAGAAATAAAAACTGAATCTGGAGGTAGTGCCTCAAACTTTGAGCTCAGTTCAGGATACAGTCACTCCCACTTTACCACTGGCCCATTTTAGCAGACATGGCAGTGTAAATGTAAAAAAAAAAAAGAAGTGAAAGGGAGAATGGTAGGAGAGAGAATAGCGGAGATGATGGTCAGAGAAAGAAAACACAAGAAAGACAAGTAGGTAAAGGATCAACAAAGATGGAATGGAGGAAATAGACGGAGGAAAAAAAGACACACCTTCAGAAGATCCATTTTGAGTCGCAGTTCAGTTTCAGTGGAGGAGCAGAGAGCTCCAATAGCAGTACTCATGTATTCTTCTGGGTTCATCTCAGACAGCTGCTCCAGAATACACAGAGCTGGACTGCGGAACTGCTCATCATTGAGGAAGATCTTTATATAGGGAATCATCCCCAAATCCCTTATGAGCACTGATACCAGTGAGAAAGAGAGAAACCAGTAACTATTCTCTTTACTTTGTTTATGTATTTGTTTATGCATCCACACACGTCTCAACATATCTACAACTATGACCTGAGAACACTTCTCATCTGTAAAAAATTCCACCTGTGAATTCAACAACAAAAATGCTCTTAAGACAACCAAAGTACTTTGGTGTACCTGTATTTCTGATGGACCTTAATGCCAGAGCTGCAACTACATTCAGCATGTTTGTGGTGAGCTGCCTCTCACAGTCCTCCACTCTCAACTCATCCTTATTAACTGTATGTAAAAGAAACCATAGATCAGCTCTGAGGATCTCAGCATTTACACACATAATTAATTCAGTTATTCATTGTAATATTTACTTTCCAACCTACCATTCAACAAATTAAACTGTGACTTTTTTCTAAAACTGTAAGACAGGAGTCCTCAGCTCTGATCCTGGAGATCTATCAACTTGGGAAGTTTAGTTCTAACAAACTTGGCTCTAAAATCTGAATGCTCCTGAAGGTCTTGTGTTAGATTAGGGTTGTAAAACATTTTGATAACTGATCCATCCATCCACTGAACTGAATTAAGTGTTAAAGTTTTTTTTATATAGGGGCCCTCGAGTTATGACACAGATCACATTCCTTTGACAGTGATGTAATCCATGGGCATCATTAGCTCTATTTTGGGGGGTCTGAAGCCCTGCCAAAATGATCCCAAGCCACCCTAAATATATAGTAATTACTATAATATTTTTAAATTATATATCCAAACATTTCATACAAGATATCACTGAGCGCAGATACGCACTTTAAAAATAGAAATGAAAAGTAATAAGTCTAGCTATCATTATTGAATTAAAATGATGTACTGGCTGTTGAAGCTGCTGTAGGTAGAAGGCGGGCATTAGGACCCAGGGGAAGCTACACAGCGCTCCTTGTTAGCGAGTAGCAACCGGAGCCTGTTTAGTAATATTTCTCTGGTAGCGCGTTTGTACTCAGTTCAGCAGAACAATGAGTGTCCATAACTGTTCACTGCTTAACTTTACTTGTTTCCCTAAGTGAAAGGAAAGGTTTGGTGAAAAGTTTTCAGCCCTCTATACACTCTAATTCATTCCTACAACCCTGGGGGCAGAGCCCCCCTTGTCTTTCCGTCCTAGTGATGTCCCTGATGTAACCCAAATTTTGTTACCATTAACCTATCCTAACACAGCTGTAAATAATAAAAACACAACTAAGCCACAGAAAAAGGAAAACTCCCTCACTCATAAGCCGTGTTACTGCGTATACTTCTGCGCCGCACAACCAAACTACTTTGCCCCTGTAGTCCGTAAGTACAAGGCTAATGGTATAAGCCGAGTGGGAGTTAGCGTCTTAAACTCCAAACATCGTATGTCGAGCCTGAGGACCCCATGTAATGCATTTTGTATGATTCAGGACTAATTTTTCAAATACTGACCAAACAAACTCTTTGAAAATCGCTTAAGAAAAAAAGAATTATGATTGATACATTTGAAAAGTTAAAGCAGCTGAAACGTGGGTTACAGTATAGCCTTCGTTGAAACTATGACAGATCTTGTAGATCAGAGATGGGCACCACTGATTTAAAAGTACAGTCATATGGACATTCTTAGTCATTTATAGGTACATTTCCTCTGCAGAGGACAAACTTCTACCCATTTTAATGCACACACTACATGGACAAATGCACTCGTTGACTTAACCTGTAATGCCGGCCTTCCTCAGTATCTTGGCTCTCCTTCTGAGTTCCACCAATAATAGCTCCATCAGACCGCCATCAATCAGCACTTCTGACAGCAGGCCGCTGCGCATCACCAGGCTATGGAAGCTCTCCAGCGCGGCCATACTGAAAGCCTGCGAGGAGCCTTCCTTCAGCATGGCCTGCACCTTCCTCAGTGTGTCATGGGGGATGTAGGAGAGTTGGAAGACCACCGTCTCCAGCAGTTCAAAGAAGAGCCGGTGGACAGACGCTGGCTTCTGCCACACATACTCAGCCAGCTGAGCTAGAGACTGCAGTGTCCACTCTAGCAGAAAGAAGTTGGCTTTGTCCCAGGACCAGATCGTCTGCACCGTACGCAGGATCTGACTGCAGGTCAGTGCGCTGCCTGAACGCAGGAAGGTGGACTGGATGATTTGAAAAGCTTTGAGGTTCTTCACTGCAGAGCCTACAGAATGAAATTACAAAGTTTTAGGATTCAGTTATTAAATCTGAGAGCGAATAAGCAGAGTAGATCATGCAAAGCTGCCCAATTTTATTCAGTCAAGTGTCCGAGGACATTGCACAATATAGCACATATTCCCTATAAATCTTTGTAATTGTCAAAACATATGTGTCCGCTAATTATATTTTGGCAACGTCGGAAAGTGATTTACATCTATGGTGAGAGTGCCATGACATTATACACACCTTGGGGCCCATATATATGGAAAACTCTGCATTTAAATCAAGTTACTCTCTCATAGATTGATTGAATCTTTTTTATTCAGCATGTGTGAAGGAGAGCAAGCATCATGGAGACCCATATCCACAAACAAATGTGTGTATAACCCTGTCAAAAAATTAAAAAAAGACTACTTGGCTCCCTGGACATAAACACACTGATGTTTAGAGTAAATAAATATATAAGTGGAGAGTAATGCGATTTAATTTCACCCTTAATTAAAATCACATCAGAGCCAAATGGAATCAAGCTATAAAAGGGGCATGTTTGCCTCTCTCTGGAGTGAGGTGCTCTGCTTGGTGATGAATGGTGGACTCTGGTACGGATGAGGAGAATGGATGTAGGGCATCTTAAGTGGGTTAGTGAGGAGGGCTACACTTCATCATCTTGGACATAATTGCCTTTGCCTTGTTGTTAACATGAGGTGGTGGTGGGGAGATGCAGAGAGGTGTTCAGCATCTGCGGCGCATTCGTCCGTACCTTCGGTCAGGGCGGGGTCGAATTTGAAGCCCGGTGGCTGGGGGTTGTTCACACACAGAGCCACTTTTAACTCTGCCTTTCCAAACAAGGTGAGTGAGGCAATAAAGCCCAGAAGATCTTCCACAGGAGAGAATTGTTCCGCTGCCGTTTCCTCCTCACAGCTGAAAAAAAGAAGCAAAATGTGACAATGTCTTATTAGCAGGTACTTCTGTTTATTCTTCTTTATTCATTTTTGTGAAGTTAAAATACAGTTTATAAAGCAATATTCTCAATATTTCTTTCCCTTTACTTCTAATGTTGCTGGTATCAATTGCAACCACAGTGTTTGGATACACTATAAAACAATATGAAGAATAATCCCAGGCTGTGTTAATCTTGTGGGAATTGGCATGTCTGTAAATATTGCATCACACCCTGTGAAAAGGGAGCTTTTGTGTTTCTTCTGCAGTAAGGAGGCATTTATTTAAGCCATTTCTTGTGATTTGTGTTTTCAATCAAGCCTCAAATGTATGACATAGAACATTAAACATGTAAAGACTCTTTTTGATGTATTTTAAGCAGCTGTGTTACCATTGGATATACATTTTAAAAAGCTCATGACTTTTTAAGTCTTCACTTAAGGCATCTGACATAGGTGTTCAGAGTAGGAGAAATTACGATTAAATTAAATGGAAATGTTTTCTATTTGTGAGCAACAGAAATTGAACTTTTTGGTGTGTCAGAAGCCAATAAAAACTATTTGTCTTTTTTATGGAAATTTCTTACCACTTGTAGTCATTTACAACAGTCATTTACTGTCCTGGGGAATACAATTATACTACCCCAACATTGCCCATGTAAATCCTATCCAAAGATGTTTTTAGGGGTGTAAGTTTACATTGTTTTTTCACTACATGAGCTTGCAGGACAAAACAACAAACATGCATTGGATGAACAACAATCGGTGTAAATTAGATTTTTAACTGAACAGTTCCTTTATGCACAGTATAAGGCCAAAAATGAACAAACCATTATCCTATTAATAGTGCTGAATACTATAAGTGCAATAAACAGCTGCTGGAAGGTTCTCCTAGTGTGATGTCAGAGACGCCAAGACAATGTTTAGCCAGGAGGAAAAAAATCCCACAAGAGTGGCCATGAGTGTGCAAATAAAATGGGCCGGATGAGGGAATTCTTGTCCTGAAGTGGCCTTGCTTTGAACAGTAGGGCCATTCTCAGCTTGTCGCGGAATGGTGGCATGATCACTAATGAGATCAATTTACCACTGACCTCATTACAGCGTCCTTCATTATTAAACACAGAAGAAAGCAGACAAACTGACAAGAGAAAGTGAGAGCAAACAGAAAAGGAAAGTCCCAAAGATTCCAGCAGATTCCCTTTCAGCAAAACTCTTTTAACCCAGAGAGGGTTTCCTGGGGGTGATGACAAGCCCAAAGCACATTACACTCAATCAGCAGCTCTGAATCGGTTTTACTCCATGAAGAATAATTAGACAAGGAATCTCACAGTTTTGTGGAATGCTGCTCTTTAAATAAGTGGAAATGAGTTGTGTAGATACGATACCGTGCCATAATGGCCTGGAGGACTGTGTAGCCATCATTGTTCTCAAACTCCTCAAAAAGTGCAGGGTTGACTGGGTAAGAGTCCTTCACAAAGCTGAATACGCTTACAGCCACTTCAGCCATGACTGGCCCCGGGACTGTCTCATTCATTTTCAGCATATTCTGGATGCAGATCTTTACGCAGTTCTTAGCTATAGAGAAGACAAAACATGTGTACATGTTAATATTTATTGACATCTTTACATGTGTAAATGACCATTTTTCTTCAGTGACCTTGATATAACCCATCCCTATCATTAATAACTACCCTGCTTTGACCCATAATATAACATGATGTCCCTAATCCAACTATCAGATTAGTCGTTTCTGCTGAGACCAGGTCCAGTGCAGGAGCTTCTCTGGAAACATTCGTGACTATAAACAAACTTTACATAATCAGTGGTCTGGAACAGTTGAGTGAATCAAATGAGAAGCCCCAACATCATGTGAAAGCACTCGGAAGAACAAATCTAGACAGGCATGTGATTAGGGACAATCCAATATCTCGAAGAGCATGCAGCACTTTGCTAACCCTCTACTGATAAATGCTAAATTAAGTTTGGACAAAAATATCCAAGTTTTGATCCAATAACTTTATGTTGAAAAGAGACTGTTGCTGGACGGAACCATAAAACTGTCCAAAAGAAAATGTATTTATTTACAAACTAATGGCACAGAGTGAAACAAAATATCAGCTAAAGGAATAATCAGTTATCAAACAGAGGAAGTGAAAGCGGGTGGGCGGTATGACAATAGAGCATGTAGGCTGACAGAAACTCCCAGTCCCCAAATAGATTTGAATGGGGAGGAAGGAGGCCATCGCAGGTAAGTGTTAATAAGCACAGATGTATATGGAGAGCTGGGCTGACCTTGCAGTGCAGGGACAGTGTTTGGCACCTGGGCTGCTGACACAGCCCTGAGCACGCGCGAGGCCTGTCTCCGCCATGAGGAGCTGCACTGGTCCCACAGGGAGGTGAGCGCGATAATCACACACTGCAGCTCCTGTGTCTCCACCAGCTCCTTCACAAACCGTACCTGCCTGCACAGCTGCAGGATCACCTGAGAACACAGCACACGCCGCATCCACAATATACACTACTGATTAAGTTGTTTGGAATAATCAATGGGGTATCCAGCAATAAAAAATTTAAATTATTCTTTTGTTATTATAGGTTTTTCTCAATAACCAGATAAAAAAATGTTAGCTAAAATGTTAAATATACCTGAATAAAAACGTCTTGGAATGAGAATGTGACATCCTCTGTTCCATCTCTTGGAGGCAGGGCAACAAACAGATACAGACACTTCACTAAAGCAGCAGACAGTCCCGTCTCAGCCGCAGCATTCACCCCCTGACCGAAAAAGCTATTGTCAGTGAGCCCATTCCACTAAAACAGTGCAGATTTTCTGACTTGTCTGATGTAAAGGACAAACAGGTATTCGTAATTGGAAGGTAAATAATCTACTTCTACTTCATATTCTCATACTTATTTTGCTCTGTATCCAAAACAACTACTGAGTCCAAGGGTACCCTATGCAATTTCATCAAGAAAACAATCTGCTCATCAGAGATTTGTGCACAGTCATTAAAGTAAAGGAGGGAAGAAATGCATATAAATATTTAAAATGGTTCTAATTCTCACTCAATTTGCTATGCCAATAATATAATTTGCAGTAAAATTATACAAAAACCAGCTGGGTGGTCCATGCATCAGATAAATAGTTTATTGCCCCCCTTTCTCCTTTCAGCAAACTAAACAAACAAACTCTAGATACCCTATTGATTGTTTTACACAGCCTAGAAACATAATGTTCCAGTACAGAGTACAGGAGGAGAAAATCAAAGGCAAAAAAAAAATCTATGTTAGTTCATTTATGTAGAAAATACTTGGTTCAGTTTGTTACATAATTCCCATACTGGGCTACATAGGGCCTGATTTTGGGGTGGATGTGGCCAAACATGCAAACATTTGTGACTGTAGTCTGATGTAGTTTGATGTAATGGCTCTGTTTGTTTGTGCTGTGGAACAACACATTTAATCAAAATGTTTGTTCTGTAATAGAATAAAATTATTAACCACACTGTTAACCCAACAACAGCACACAAGTCGCCAAAAAGTTGCGCAGGCACTTGTGTATCCTGGGCCGAGGAGCTATGATCGACAAGGAAGATTAACTAAATGTGTATTTGCACGCAATGGAGGAAGAACTTTAAAACTTTCCAGTAAATGATGTATAACACATTTCTTGTTCTCTGAAACTATTACACAGTTGACTATTTCTTCACTAATGTTCCATGATGCTATTACTAACTGACTAAATGAATCCAGTGTGAAGGTGGTATTACGGCATGTTTGTCATGTGACTGGCCTCATGGTTTGTTGTGGTATCTGAAAAGGAGGTAACTCAGCACTGCAGTTTAGAAAATACACTTCAAAGGGGTCTTTGTGGGTCAAAGAATGTTGTAGGACTTACAATGTCACTGGAAGACAGCAGAGAAAAGCACTTCAGCAGCAGCCATCCTTTGTTGCTGCTGTGCTCTGTGTGCTGAAAAAACTGCTCCAACTCATTTCGTGCATCTTCTGTTGAAATATTAAAGCATAAAGAAATATTAAATGCTTTATATTCCACCATTATTATTAACAGTAAGGAAAAAACATTTCAACATGAAACAAAAATATCAAACAAAATAGAAAAAGTTAATGTATACAACATAAACATCATATCCTGATGGTTATAATCATGACTGATTCATGTTATTTATATTTGTAGATATTAAGAACTGTACACATGCCTACAGTTCAAATGTCTTATCTCTAAAAAAAAAAAAGGGAAGCAGCATTCTTCCCCATAATACAGCACTCACTCTCAGTCATTTCATGAGCTGACAAGCCCACCTTCTCCCACACATGCCTGACTGTGAGCTGGCACAGTCCTACACATGTCACACATGCTTATGAGTAAATCACACTTAATCACTGGAAGCGTAGCTGAATGGAGAAGACTAGGTGTACCTGCTGGCCTTTCTGTGACTTTCTGCTGTACATGACACACCAAAGTCTTTGCAACCTCATAGGCCAAGGTCTGCAGGTCCAAATCCTCAATGCTGCTGCTGCTGCTTTCAGATACCTTAAAGAAGGCACAAACAGAGAAGTTAAAGCATCTGTTTGAGGAACTGGTGAAAATACAAGAGCAGGCACACTTCCTCTGACTCCCAAAGTAAACACTTACAAAACCCTCATGATATCAAAACATCAAATGCTAGTGTTGTCTGTGGTTCAGAACCTAAGCACTAACATAGAACACATATCTATTTAACTGACAGAGCAGAGGCACCCAAGCAAGCACTAGTCACTTTCAAACATGCAGATGGACGTTTCATTTCTCGTTTATTTGACACCACACATCAGTGACTGCTGTCTGAAGTTTCACATGACTTCACCGAGGATTCTGACACAGAAGGTTTAAAGATACAGTCTTTTGGTGGACCACAAGCTACGCATTGCTTTACTCCCTGTAGGTAAATCCCAGTTGTAATGCATTACTGGAAATGTAGTCACATGTGCGTTACTCCCACACTAAGACTTTAAGGCACATGCAATCAGTGGTCTTACAAGGCAAAGCGCCTCTGAATTTCAGACAGAGGAAAAACACGTGTTTACTCTGACTTTTGGCATTACGCAATGCCGTCTCTGTCAGAGCAAGAGGTATTACAGTCCGTATTAAGCTGACTGTCTGCTAACCATTTACAAGACATAGGCGGATCTTCCAAGCTCCAAACACAGTTGATCAACTAAGGAGCCTTTTCTGGGTTAAAGTGGCTGTAAAACCCAGGAAAACACATGAATTTACAGGGCAGTTGGCCTCCAAGAGTGAAGCTGAAAACCACTGTCCTACAACAACTGACATCACATTTAAATCAATTCTAAAGAGCCAGAAAATAACAACAGACTGTATGTAGTAACTAGATTACTCTATAACACAAAGTATTGTCTGGATGACATTTAATTAGATCATTTTAATAATTTCTTTTTACTAACTGCGAATATAAAAGACTAATATAAAATCGTCTAGTTTGCTTATTTGCTGGCACATATTGTCCACTCCAACTTGTTTAAAAACATCAGAGAATATTAAGATATCAAACCAGTGCCATGAATATGGCTAAAGTATTGAGGCTATATCTTCAATAAATCAACTGCCATTATAACACACTGCCGCTGAGGTTGTGTCATTTCCAAAGCACCACATTTCTTGCCTGAAGATTTTAGTAAACTCCCAATGAATCAGGGCTGCATAGGTCTCGCACATTTTCAACTTTACTATGCCACATTTTAAGAATGTATTTACTTAACTGATTGTATAATCAATTTGTTTCCTCTATTTCATAATCACTTTTTGTACCTGGAGAAATAAGGGCAGGAGCAGGTCGAGCTGCTGCTCTCGGTGTTCTGCTGCTGTCTGGGTCAGCTGCAGGAGCTGCTGTCTGAGAGCCACCACTGCATCAGAGTCAGAATGTGTGTCTTCCTCTCTGGCAGGCTCTGATTCGCCATTGTCTCTCTTCAGCTCTGTACTCTCTGCCAGGTCCCCAGAGGCACTCAGCTCCCCGGTCTCCTTATTGATCCTCTCCATGTCTTCACCGGCTTCCTTCAATAATTCGGTCACAGGATTACAAACACACAAACGGGTCTTTAACCCTCTGGCCCTGTTTTTACTATCCATTCACCTTGTTCCTGGCCACTTTTGGCCAGTTCAAACCCATGAAAACTACATTTTATAATTTCTTGTTATTTACAATGTTAAATCATACAATTTAGGCTAAAATGCTTGCATTCTAAACTCAACACTTGAGAAATGTAGTTTTTAGTGGTTTCTACCAGATTCTGTCATTTATCCAAGATAGCAATTTTTTATAATGGCCACAACCAGCAGCTCACTAAATATATATATTTATTTAATATAAACATTTTATATATTTCTTGCAATTTTTACTACATAATGTTTTTAACATCAGTTCTTGTCATAAGTATCAAATATCTATTCCTTAGTTTTTTTTAAATCCTTCAAATACCAGTTTGTTTGCACAATGCACTCGTTAGTAAACAAGCTCAAAAGTTTTCTCGCCATTCTAAATTGCTATCTTGGCCAAAAATGGATAAATGACATAATCTGGTAGAAACCACTAAAAAACTACATTTCTCATATGTTGAGTTTAGAATGAAAGCATTTCAACCTAAATTGTATGATTTAACAGTGTAAATAACAAGGAATTGAAAAAAATAGTTTTTAGTTTTCAATTGGCCAAAAGTGGCCACAAACAAGTCAAGTGTTACAATTGGATGTGTGGAGTATATTATTAATATATTTGATGAGTTGAAGTTAAAAATAAAAAAATCTGAACCTCAGACCCTTGGGAAATTTCATTAATACAGCTAAAAAAAAAAGAAAAGCGAGTGAACTGGACACAAAAGACTGCAACAAGACTAGAGGGTTAAACATAGGAGTTACATCCAGTACACAAGCAATCTGCATATCAGAAGGTGCACAACAACCACAGTGAATAAACCAGGCGTGAAATGAGTCCAGTTCTGCAAGTATTATAAATCAGTTCCTGTTTGAGGCTTCTGTGGAAAGCAGAGTCGTAAAGGACACCTTTATCATATTTCCTTTCGTTCCAGGCAGAGCACAATGCAAAGTACTAAGACACAACATAGGACAACATTACTTGCTATTTATCATTTCACAAGATGACAATTCGCTCCGTAGACCCCGCACTGCACTGAACGCCTTAGGTCCACGTCACATACTGAAAATAAGATGCACTGAATTTATTTGACTAAAATGGTCTACAGAAATGCAATACAAATCAACACAACTTAACTTTCAGTTAATAAAACTTCTTTTGGAACCAGAGTACACATTTAAATGAAGAACATTCATTGTACATATTGTGTATAGCACACCATCAGCTGCTCAAATTATCCATTAGTAGAATCTTGTGATGCCAAGGGTTTGTTGAGAGAAAGGGAGGGAAATTGACATTCCTAGAAACAACCCCCCATCCGCATTACACTTACCGACCACAGAAGCTAAATACAGCCCATGAATGAGATTAATTCCTCCAATTTTAGCACACCATTGAAAGAACAAACGCTTACTTGTAGTACACCTCATTTATACCCAAAAAAGTCATATGATCAAAGAATGTACTGTGACAAAAAAACTGCTCTATGCTCGGAAGAGATTTTATTTTTAAAGTCAGTATTGCTTCCTTGTTTATAGTGTCTCCAGTATGCACTTCTGCATGTCAGAGCAAAACCGGTAAAGCACATTCCTCAGCATAAAGACATGTGGGTCAGCTGTGAAAGAGCTCAGTGCCTACAACAACCCAGCTGATGTTTCACATGACATGCAACCCTGTTTTATTTCCTGTCACTTTTACAAGAATTTCTGTAACGTGGCACTTACCAGCAGTTTGGTGGGAGGCATTCCTATTTGCTCCAAGTTTTGCTGGAGGTCACTTCAGCGGTGGCGAGATGTTTCCTCTCTGCCCATCTGACAGCCCTTAGTGAGCTGCTGGTTGAGACATGCCTGTTAGGACCATACCTCTAATCTGCCAGTGAGTAATCCGTAGTGGATGCCTGAACTTTGCACAAAGAGAAACTCTTACATCAGCTGCGCATGGTCATGTGCCTCACTTCCTAGAGCAAGACAAAAAGAAGAAGTGGGCTTTTTATTCCTGCCACTGCCTGCATACCTTTAGGCTCAGATGATGATCATTGTGTTTTAAAAGAGAAACATGATTTTCTGAATCCTGACATCAAATCATATCAAGACACCTAACACTCAATATTCAGATTCTCAGGAAATACAGTGATTGGGTGTTTCTTAAAAGATTCATGAACATATCTCCCGATCTCTGCATTGGATTATCAAATGGAAATATAATAATGGCAACACTAAAAGACCAGGAAATTATCAACCCATAATCTATCAACAATTGAACAGTAGTGACATCGTGTGGTTCTTTGAGAAAAATTACAAAGGCCATATAATAACTATAAAGATATACAACTACCACTGCTAGAGACTACTAATAACAACAACAACAACAACAATAATAACAAACAACAATAATTATGATAATAATAATAACATTGCCTCAACAATATGCTTAGAAAATAATAGAATACCTTGTCACACTGCTCTACCCCTCTCCAAGCCCAAACTGGGAGCTGCATATCTTCTCTATGCACCCTGCACTGCTGCAACTGCTCTCCAAATGTTAGGCACACTGATGACTAATGGCAGTGCCGTGTTTGGCATGTTGGTGACTGCCACACATCGCACCACAGTGCAGAATTCTGCGTCTCCTGTTCTGCCAGTCTGCTAAAGGAGACCGCATATTCAAGTATTATTCTGCCTTGTTCTGATGCAGGTCAGACATGACTAAACCATACATTTGGACTATTTGCAGTGCATTGTTTAGTTTCACGTTATGTGTACAGGTCTTATAAATTCCCAAGTTGTTACATTAGTCATATAGGCCTGAAACCAGTCATTACTAGCTTCTGAAATAATAAAGTGCTGTTTTTGAAGCCAGTGCAACAAAAACGTATAAAATCTGTAAGTAGAATTTTCAAAATAGACAATAAACTATAGTACAGCACAATAACAAAGCATTATTGTAACAAACTAACAGCGTAACACTGTTACATTGCTGCGTGTTATTATTTAGCTACTTTTGGTAGCATTTACAGATTTGTCCTGTTGAAAAAAAAGGGCTTTGAATCGGATCCGAGGATTGAGAGTGGAAATTACCTGATTTGAACTTTAAGGAAGATTCATTAGGAGAAAAGGTTAAAATTTTGCAGGCTGTCAATTTACTTTTCTGTAGGTCTAAATGTATATCATTAATAGTTAACCTTAAATGTTTTATGATGGAAGTATGGTTTCTAACCTGTGAATGGACTCGTATTTTGAACTTCTGTCACAGCAGTCACGTGCATCGAACAGACCAATCAAGGCTTGCAGGCGATGTTCAATCAAATCAGTTTCATGCAGTTGGAGCGCCCTCGTTTGCTGTTGCTTGTGTCAGCTCAAGGGTTTAAGTTGGAGGAAGATTAGCTAACTGTGGAGCATGACCATATGTTTTTAATGATATTTTATCTTATGTTATAGCTGATCATATTACAGATGATGCTCCACAATGTCCCTAAACTCAGCAGACAGAGGAAACGGGATATTTGAGGCTGTTCAGAGAGGAGGCATCGAACAGGTCTCTGAGCTAATTCAGCTCGACCTGTCAGTCTTAAGACAGAAAGGTAAGGAGAGGTCTGCTGAGGTCTAAGCTGCTTGTGGAAAATGTACAGAAAACAGAATAGTAATTCTGATAATATATTCAGCTGATCCTAACACCAGAATTAAAACATACATTGTATCCCCATACACACTCACACTACCAACATTTTAATTACCTTTGTAAATACCAACCGCACATCATCCTGCTGCTGCTGATAGGTTAAGATAAGATACACCTTATTAGTCCCACAGTACAAAGTTAAGTGCAGCAAAAAAGAAAGAAAACAATAGAATTGAATAAAATATTATACTAACAGTACAGTACCTAGAAATATAAATACGGACATTGTATTGTAAACTATATACATATATTTATATTTAAACTAAGTGTAGACTTAGTAGGCAAGTTGCATGTATGTACACAATGAGTATATTGCACAATTATATTTATTGCTGCCTACCTCTGTTCTGCATTTTTGCACACACACTGACCTGCTACAATACAGTAGCTGTCAAAATACTCCATCCATCCAGGCTAAAGCGGTTGTCTCCTGCACTAAATGTTTTCTTGTTTCGTTGTTTTGTGCTTTTGCTCTTTCTTCCTGTTCTCTTTCATCCTGTCTGCACTCATGGTGTTCTGTCCTTGTGTTGCACCATGGTCCTGGTTGAAATGACATTAAAACTTGACACTTGACTCTGTTCACAGCTACAGTTTAGCCTCGTGTTTCTAATTCTTCTGTTAACTTGAGTTTTCTTCCATTGTTTCACGCAGGTCTTGTTTGCTTTATAAACTATTCATGAATGATTAAGGGGAAGCCCAGGCTTCACCTACCTGGAACTTGGTAGTTTTAGATAAGATTTCTGTTCAGTCTGTTCTCAAACAGTACTCTCCTGTAAAAATCCTGTTAATGTCCATTGTTTTCTATGAAAAAAACTTAGACTACAAACTAGGGCTGTAACGGTACGTGTATTCATACCAAACCGTCAGAGCACATTGGTCACGGTACAGTACATGATGTCTTTCGGAGAATACACGGTACGATGGAGAAGACGTGATTGAAGTAATATGGAGGGACCAAAAAGCGCAAGTAAATCATAAACCTGGGTCGTAGTGTGGTGCAATAGTGCCACCTACTGGCGTAACAC
>JBBPDC010000149.1:15093746-15111193 GCA_037974485.1 Hemigrammopetersius urotaenia | reverse complement strand
ACATACATGAAAATACAAGCAAGAGTGTGTGTTTACTGGTTAATACACTGCTGTTTATTTAAAATAAACAAAAACAAACTAAGCCTCATTCTTTAGAACTGTTGTTGCTTAACTTTGCTGTATCGTGAACCGTACCGAACCGCGACCCCAAAACCGAGGTACGTACCGAACTGTGACGTCTGTGTACCATTACACCCCTACTACAAACACAAAATGGACAAAAGTATTACATGAACAGGGACTTAAATGACAGTGCATTGAAATGCATAAACTTTAATATGGATTTGGTATCCCCTTTTCAGCTTTAACAGCTTCCACTCTTCTTGCTTCTTAGAAGGCTTTCCACAAGATTTTGGAATGTTTCTGTGGGAATTTGAGCCCATTCATTCTGTAGAGCATTCATGAGGTCAGGCACCAATGTTTGAATAAGAGGCCTGGTGCACAATCTCTGTTCCAGTTCATCCAAAAAGTGTTGGATGAAGTTGAGGACAGGGCTCTGTGTGGGCCATTGAAGTTCTTCCACTGCACTTATCCAGCCGTCTTTCCATGGACCTTGCTTGAGGCACAGTCATGCTGGCGTAGAAAAGGTTCTTCCCCAAACTGTGTCCACAAAGGTGGAATCATGGCGTTGTTCTAAATGTCTTGGTCTGCTGAAGCATTAAGTTTACCCTTCACTGGAAATAAGGGGTATACCGCAAACCCTGAAAAAACAGTCGTCCCAATACTTTTGTCCACATAATGTATTTGCTATAGAATCTGATTATAACTATGTCGCTCTTCTTTTTCAGGTTGGGGAGGTTTTACTGCCCTTCACTTTGCTGCACTGCATGGAAACCGACCAATAGCTGAACTCCTTTTAAGTAGAGGAGCTGACCCCAACTTGCCTTGTGATGCAGGGCAGACCCCCTTTCACTTTGCCTGCAGGTAAAGTGAACAGATGTCCTTTTCATATTTGACCCTCTACACAGCAGAAAAGCTCAACTGTGTGCAGGGAATTTTCTCACAGTTGCTGCATCATGCACAACCTGCATAAACAGCTTAACTATTTGATTTTGTTTTCCAATAATAGACATGGCAACATCAGCATCATGCATAAAATGATACAGCATGGGGCAGACTTGCGAATTGTGGACCTGCAGGGGAAAACATCTTTGCATCATGCAGTCACTGGGGGAAGCATGTAAGTGACTAAATATTCAGTATGGATGGACTGTGATTGCTTTTTATTAATGCATACATTACCAGGGATGGTTTGTCTCTGCAAGGATCTCAGTAAAATCTTCAAAATAATACGACAAAACAAAAAAAAATATTTAAAAGTTGGGCAATGTCTGCTTTTAAGGCAACTGCAGGACATTTTACAGTCATTTAGAGAAACAACAAATTCAGTTTTGGGTGACTGGACCATCCGGTGTACTGGATGAGAGAAATCATTCAATTTCAGCAGTGCTGCTGCCTTTTAGAACTGGGAGTGATAAATGATCAGAAATCATATGACTGATTTTCCTCTTTCCTGCTGTCTGATGGTCAGTGTTGCTATGCAGTACCTCTGGGAAACTTCCTTATTCCGATTCTCAGACGGTGATAACTTCCAGACCACTCCACTGCACATGGCAGCTTCCATGGGGAATACCGATGTGGTCAGGTACCTTCTACGAAACAATGTGAGCGCCTTTCATCTCGTAAATTAGTTTACATGCCGTATCCTCATCCACTCTTATAAATTGTACTTATTCCTTATGCTGTGTTTATAAATCAGAACTAGAAGCATGATTCAGAATTAAGTGGATACTTAAGGTTTGTCTGTGTTTATTGTTTACCTGCACTGATAAGGCACTACCTGCACATTAACCACTGACAGGTGAAGCTGGTTGATTATCTTGTTGTGGCACCTGTCAAGAGGTGGAATAGTTTCGACTTACTTAATTTTAAATAAAGCTTTAGATTACATCATTAGCGTAAAAAGAAAAAACGTATAGAGAAAATAATCAAACTCTATACTAATATATACATATATGCAGAGTATTAAAAATAAATCAAGTTCTACATACTAATGCTGCAAAAATAATGAATCTCATTCAACTTGGACCTGTTATCACAGAAGATTGGAAAACCATTGGGAACATGTCATGCAACATGCAGCAATTGGAATCAAGGTTAAGGAGCTTCCTAAACTTCACAGGGATGACATTATTGAGCACTTGATTCTCCAGTGACTAATTCTCCCAGAGCCAGTGTGCCAGACATGATTTATTTCAGACTAATCAGGAAAATAAAAGAGAAGCCGCTTTAAATTAGTCTTAGTTTGATGACGAATGTTCCCAAACATAAAGCCAAAAATTAACTGACTGATTTCTTAAAAACAAAAAAGTGTAGGTGTTTGCAAACATGCCCAAATTCCACACACTGTGTTTGTTCAATTTGTTCCATCATAAAGTTTTAACAATTAGTTTCTTTCAAGTTCTTTGGCTGTTGTATTGTTTTCACCTTTTCAACACTTTGTATGTTACTCTGGAGAATTAATTGCTAAATGGTTAAAAGTATCTTTCTTATGACAATTGCACAAGGAGGTATATCAGACTGGTAACTGGCTCAGAGCATGGTGTTGTGAGCAGGAGCAGAGATTGCAGTGATTTTATACAATTGGCTTTTCCATGATACCATCCACAATATCGTCTCTGTAAACCTTTAACCACTGTAACACCCTCATATCTGTTAGAAATATGCGGTGTAAGCATAATGTGTGGATTTTTACAAGATCTTAAATGTTAAATATTGCCCTTTGTCACCAGAGATGTGCAGCAGATGCAGTAGACCAGCAGGGGGCGACAGCTCTACATGTGGCTGCAGAGAAAGGTGTGATTGACGTCTGCTGGCTGCTACTGCAGAGTGTTGGATTTCACATTTTACACATGAAAAACCACATTGGCCTCACACCTCTAGACCTCTGTAATCGTGGAACTACTTTTAGGTCCGTTGACCATTGCTATTTTTTTATCAGCTGCTCTAGCTAGAACAGCATCAAGAGTGTTAAGTGGCTTTGCAGATTTATCCCTTCGCTGTCAGTAGATTCTCTCATGCCATTTTATTCTACTAACAGACATCAGCAACTCACCAAACTTTTGACCCAGTTCATCCGTAAACCAAGGGATCAGAAACCCAGACAATCATATGGTAACTATGTATATTTATTTATTTATATATATATATATATATATATATATTTATTTCCACATGCATAATGTAGAATAACAGCTGTCATTTGTGTGGTTCTAACAGATGTTGTTGTTTTATGTCCTATGCAGTGGTGTACTATTGGACTCTTCTGCTGCCCAGTCTCAGTGGGGCCGCTGTGCTCCTCATAGCTGCAGCACTGGGAGAATATGGAGGAGTATTTTGTGGGCTGCTCTTTCCCTGGCTGGCAAAAGTCACCTTATCTCAGTACCACAGAATGAGCAGCTATCAGAGGTTCACACATTATTTTCTTATCTCACGTTTATTTTTTTTTCTTTTTCATAACTTCAGTTATTTGAAGGCTGTTTTTGCAATTTTGCCTCTAGGTTGCCAAACCCTATTTATCTTGGAACCCTGACGGCAGGCATCATTCATTCTTTGGGTTGTTTTTACTATAAGATTCTACCTAATATCCTTTGCTGGCAACACTTAAGAATCCATTTTGCATCATAATGTGGTACTAAAAAACAAAACTACAGGTTTTCCTTAACCTGCTACGTATTTGGCCAGCTCATACCATCTTACACATTTCAGTTCTCCATTTCAGTGTGCTTCTTGGGCTTTTCTGGAAAGTTCTAAGGCAAAATCCAGGTAGACTCCGGGCAGCTGATGCAGACCCCCGGTTTAACTGCATAGCCGACCTGGTGGAGGCCAATCAGAATCCTAATCGCTTCTGCATTTACTGTGAAGTAAGTAAACTCCTGTTTTGCAGACTGGTATGTGCTGATTATGACTGTGACCATTAATTACTTTGTATAGAAGTTGATTTTTTCCCAGCTCTCTCAATAGAGATAAATGACGATTGGCTGCTGTTGATACTGATGCATTATTCAGTATTTAAAAATTGCAAGATTTTAAATATTAAAGAAAAGCTTTCTATTTGGAATATGGAAGGCATAAAGGAATTCAGGTAGATGTTTTGCTTTCTCATTGTAGCTGTTCCAAGTGGACAACTGCAAGCACTGTCGTCTGTGTGACATTTGTGTTCTGGATTATGACCACCACTGCCTCTTCCTCAACCACTGTATTGGGCGGGGCAACCACCAGATCTTTGTACTTTTCATCCTGGCCATGATAACTGCCCACATCATCTTCATCAGCTCTGCTGGCTGTTACCTCTACTGGACACTGGAGGAGCACTGGAGCTGGAGTTCAACAGCTGGGAGAGAGGCCTGGGTGCTTCTGATGCTCGTGCTCAACCTCCTCACTCTCCTGTGGCAGTCCTGGCTGCTCTATGAGCAGTTTGATGCTATTTCCAGTGGGACCACCACTTACTATAGGCACACTAACCATAAGAAGCCTTCACGGAGTAAGCGCCTGGCTACAGTTCTGTCTTTTCTGATTGATGGGAAGAGTTTTAAAGGTCAGCAGAGCAACACTGTTAACATTTAAAATGAAAATAATAATGTAATTAATTTCAGGCATTGACAGGTCTTCCGCATTTGAGAAATGGAATCCTGATTGATTAGAAATGATCTTAAATTTACTAAATATTTTTGGTAGAGTTGTCATTTCTTTAATTGGGGCATTGTCATTTTAATGATTTTATTGACTGCATTTTCCTCTGGTCAGTTATCAGTTTACACTCAGTTTACATGTAATTGTCTTAGTGATGCAGGTCAGGGTTTTTTAACACCCACAAATGCTATGAAAGCTGACTCAGTCTGCCTGAAAATATCAGGTACGCAGTTACTTGAACCAGACCTGCTGTGTTTCTTTCTGTGTTCTAAGTTATTTAAATCTTAGAACCCTGACTAAAAGTTTGTCCATTTTTGATAGAACCCACCCACATCTGTTTTCCCACAAAATGTTCACATGAAAAGCTGACCCGTAGGATCCATGCATCGAAATGTTTTGTCAGCCTTCTAACTAGCATTATACAAATTTCACTGAACCTTGGACCAATTTTAATACTGTTTGAACAGCCGAACTGCTTTCAAAAAAGCTGTAAGAACTGCGTTACACGACTATATTGAACGATTACATTGTAATTGAAATACTAAATATTATAGTAACTTTACAAATGGGACTAAAAACATGATTTGCTTCTGTTGTATGTCAGTGTGAACAATCAAGTCATTTTTTGGGCATTTCTGTTGGTTCTCTCATCTTAATTTTACACAATGTAAAGACAGCTGCTGTTTCCAAATGATGTTGAAAAATAAAAATAATAAAAAGAGATATATCATCTTTATGATCATATATAAGTATGCAAGGAAACATTTCATAAATCTAGACTTTCGAGTGGTGAGCCACAAATGTCACTATTAATACCGGAATATGATCATTTAATAATTTACATCGCATTACAGAGAAATAACTAGGATGATCTTATAATCCCTGGTCCTTATAAAATGGCTTTAGCGGCATGGTGGCCATTATGTAGGATTACATATGGCAGCGTGTACCAGTACATAGCCAGCACATCTTGATTTAACCGCCTGTCAAATGTAATTTGTCTTTTCCGTTAAGAAGCAATATATGCTGGATATGCTGCGTGCAATGTAGGGCAGTCTGATTACATTAGACCCGCAGAGGCCTCTATGCTGGAGTTGTAGCCATGCTTTTAAGCTATAGTTTCATCATTAATCATCTATGAGCTCTTCGTTTGGTCTGATACTGCTTTCCCATTGATTTTGTTGCTGTAATGCCAATCAGTAAAGCAACATGAATCTGCAGGCCTGCGAAAGATTGCAATGGGTAATTGCATTTCATTACTACTGTGACATGGGTCTGGCCACTGATACAAGCCCACACCCCCATCTCTCCCTCCCTGTCTCTGTCTACTGCTGCAGCTTTCAGAGAAAATACAATTTAGCTGCTTATCTCAGAACCTTCATATCAAGAGTTTTAAAGGAATAATCCATCATTTTCACCTTCATGTCTGTCTGGTGCTTTTGAAGCACAGGGAGCTGCCATGAGTAATACTTTTGACTTGTTTTTTTAAAAAAAAAACTTTATAATGGAAGTCACTGGGCTGAAACATCTTCCCATTTACTTTTAAAAGTGTTTTTCTACTCTAAGTACAAGGAAAAATTTGTTCATGGAAATTGATATGTGATTAGGTTGGAAAACACTAGAATTTATGTTTTACTGGGGCAGATTTCAAATATGAATACTCATTTTGACCTCTATATCAAATACACTGTGCACATAGTCATAATGAGATGAAAACCGATGTGGTTTAAGAGCTTGTTTGAGGAAGCGTTACCCTATGACTGTAAGAAATCTATCTTCCTCTCAGCTGACAGACTCTCTCTTTAGCTGTGAATCACTCCTCTGGAGTCACAGCATCTCTCCTTATTTGACACTGCATTTCACCCGCGTCTGGCATGTTCAGTGGCAGCGTGTCCATTAGCGGATGAAATGATAATTTGGCTTAATTGCCTGTGATGAGTTCTTTTGCTCTTCTGTTGGGTTATGTAATTAGCCTGCATGTCTGCCTGTGTACTTCAGACTAGGTACTACAGTCTAACTGTCAGAAAGAATATGAAAATAGCACTATTAATGTTCTTATATTATTATATAAAATATTATAATTAAAGATATTATACTCTTTACTCCAATAATTACTGCTGGGTGCAGGTCTCCGTCAAAAAAAATCTCTTTGTATATTTTACAGCACAGAAGAGCAATTGACTGATGACCTGTTCAGGGTGTCTTTTTCCATGTGAGAGCAGGGACAGGCTTTTGGTTAGGATAAGTGGGGATGAATGCATGGATTTGTAATGCGTGCACATATTAATACAGGTATAAATCCATCCCTGCACGCAGTGCTTCATTGTCCTCCTCCTGACATTTGTGAAACTGGGCTAGGATATAGATTGAAACCTGTTGCATTTCATTTTTTAGGAGAATACTTATTGAAAAAATAAAAAATATTAATATTTTATTGGTGCATGGTTTTAAAAACATGCTCAATTGACGAACCTTAAAGAGGACCCCCTAAACAACCCATTTTTTTAAATAAACACTGAGGTCCCTGAAAAGGGAAAGGCTGAACAGACAGCTTTAGATGGTGCTGCTTGTCTTGGCTGTAGAAAGTAAAATTGACTGATGGTTGTTTTTTGATGACCGTGTTAAGAATTTTCATTTTAATTGAATGACATTTGTGTATTTTGCCCCACTTTCATATGATTTGTGTTTTTGGTTCATGTATGGACTTTTCTATGCAGTTATGTTTTCATCACATGAGATTTATTCCATCCTCGGGTGTAAAACCACCTAATGAATGATCAACAGGGGAAAATTTAGTTCTAAGCACAAGCCATTTTCACTTCTCTGTTGCCAGTCACCACTTCCTAATGTCCTTCTCAATGTAGCAAGCAGTTTTGGCCCCACACACTGGATGTCACATTCTCATGTTTCGCTGTTGTCAGATGTGTGAAGGTTTCCCCCTGTGTAGATGGAATCTCAAACATCAGGACGTACTTTTGCGAATCATCTGGTTTAATATGGTGGGTAACATGTGGATTTGGAGCATTCTGGCATTCTGTTTGTGTTTGTTTGTGTTAAAGACTCATGACGTGTAGAATCTTCTCCTCAGTGCTACTCCTGTTGTGTTTTGGTGACATACTCGCATTCTTCTGTGTGATGATTCAGCTTCATCTAATTGCTTTTCTACACTGAAAGCTGACCTCACTGAATGCTTTTCATTAGTTGACTTCCAGGGCAGGAGAGGAGGGAGTGTACTAGATAACTGTGATTTCTCTTCTAGTGCCTACGTGGAGACACCAGGCAGCATATTTACTGTGCATGGTCTGGTTCCAGTCATGAACAATTCGAAGTCTCTGCGGCTGGAGAAACAACGGAGGATTTTAGGTAAAAAAAAAAAAACTTTTTTCCTTATACTATAGGACCATAGCGTAATGTAGGGTTCTTTTATGTATAAACCAGCAACCTGTCATGACATTCAAATTCACTCCGATGACTAATGTGTTGCATGTCATGTGACTGTCAATCGACATTATGTAATAATAGTAAGAACGCATGATGCCAGTGTATGTCCCGTATTCTCCATCAGGCAACAGCTTTTGTATTGCACTGCGTTCGCCTTACATGTCAATAGAGTCTAGTGACTTTGACCTCTGGCTGCTTGATCTACAACAAGCACTTACGAGTTTTACTATACATGACAGCTCATGGTGCACTTCCAGTTCAGGTCATTTGAAAGAGAGTCGGCCTCGTGGCTGGAGTCGGAATTAATTATCTCGGTTGTAATTAATGACACCATTGCCATGAATATGTTTCATGTATAGGAAGCATGAGTGGATAAAATGTACTTGACCCTAAAACTCTCCTTGAATATTGTGGCTTAAAAGAACACTCTTGATTTTGTATTCATAATCCTGCTAGACAGTTTCAGCAAGTGACATTTTAGCTGATGGGTTACAAGCAGAGTGCAAAAGGAGTGAGAGAAACAGGGAAGTTGAATGAATGCACACATGTACACATGCCCACACCCACTTCAGCAGACACATACACCAGCAGCCGTAGACCACAGAGCCAATTAAGAGGAAGGAAGGAGGAGAGGAAAATGGCAGAGACCCTTCTGTTTCTGCTCCACTGAATTATTGACAGTAATCATCCAGGCCTTTAATGGCTGGGCCAGAATGGAATTCATTTGGGTCGGGGGGGTGGTGGTGGTGGTGGGGGGGATAAATAATGCATCATGGGTAAGGGTGGATCTGAGTGTGTGTGCATGAGGTCCTTTCCTCCTGCTGCCTCTGCATAATGAGAATGGGCGGGGCTTGGGAAACGTGCAGCTCAGAGCAGTGGGCCAGTGGGACATGAGTGAGGGAGAGTGGGAGGGGGAGGGTGGAAGGAGGAGGGAGGGATGCTACCCAAAGCTGAAAGATAAGGTGCAACAGGGCGAGGCAGTAGACGAGAGTGTAGTGGAGATCCAAACATGTGGATGGACAAGCGTGCTGTCCAGCGATGAGCACTATGCTGAGCCCCAAGATTAGACAGACGAGGAGAGGTAAGCATGGCGTTGCCTCTCTCTCGCGCTCTCTCTCGCTCTCTCTCTGCTTCTCCACTCCCATCCTCAGCAGCAGCCTCAGCACTCCCTCACTGCACTCCTGCACCGCTTCTGCTGAGAGTGCTGCTTTCATCTCTTAAAACAGATAAGGAATACTGGATACGGACGTCCTGCATGGCCCGGGCTGGACAATACTGCTCTGTTGCTTAGTAACCTTTTTCGATTATTGACATCAATGATGTCTGGCTACGTGTCACATCTTTCATTGAGGAAGTGGAGATGAACTGTCCCCATGATCTGATGTGCATAGGAGACCATTTAGGACTTCATGAGGCTTGTTATGACACACACGACCAAAGCCATATAAGGCTTATATATACGTGTTCACGTCAGCACCTGGGTGATGGTCAATAAAGTATGTTTTCTTTATGCATGTTCCTCAGATCCAAACTTTGTACAATCTGGCCTATGCTTTTTTTTTTCATTCCATGATAAATCTCACTTTCAACGGTCTTGAAAATGCAATAAATCATCACAGCTGAATGTCAAAGCCACACTGGGATAGTAAAAAACCCACTAACAGCTGCATGTGCATGACTGGGAAAGCTGATCGCAAATAAAAAGGCTTCATAGAATTGGAAATATCATGATAAACCACTCCGAATGGTTTATAATGTGCATTAAGTCTGCACAGAGAGCACTGGTCCCATGCTGAGTATTTTTCACTCCTGAATGCAGGTTACAGGCGTGGTTGCTTGTCTGCTTCAGCACTAATGCTTTCTGGCTGTAAAAGGCTATTTGTGGATTGATCTGCTGCCCGCTGTGGAACATAATACAGTCACATGAAGCTGAAGCCCACCGCTTCGCTGCCTCCCTCTGCCTCCCTTTGCCTCAGTCTCCCTGCATATGGAGTATGTCACCTTTGATGAGTGTTCCAGCCTCACCTGCCATGTCACAGGCTTCACCAAGCACTTTTTAGCAGGCTGAGCAGAAAGCCCAGGTCACATCTTATTTGTCGACCAGCTATATTTTTCAACTGGAGTTCCCTCACCCAGTATTTCAGATCGGCTGTTAGATGGTGGTCTTTTTTTTTACCTTCTTGACTGTGGTAGACTGAAAAAAGTATTGAATTTACTTGTCATGGTAAATTACATCCTCACAATGTTGCTCAGTTTACTTAGTTTTGGTGGTAATTGTTATTCATGTAGAAGTAATGTACAGTTTAAAATGAAGACAGTTCAGCGCATCACTTTTCTCAGCAAGGGCGTGTTCACAGGAGCTTGCCTCTATAACTGAATACATGTTGAGATATGCAGTGGAGACATTTTTGAGCTGTCACTCTGCTAATGAGGCATGACCCCAGCCCCATCTGCCAGCAGTGCTCGTGACAACAAGATTTGTGGCTCAGTAAACTAATATGAGAAGAGATCATGATACTGTGGAAGTGGAAATATAAACACTGGGACATTATCAGCAAGAAAAGCTGACTCAGATATCGCAGTCTGAAAACAGATAAATGTATATAAGATATACAATTACAAAAGGCTCTTTGAGCAGTGCTATAGAAAAAACATTTTAGCTTTCTAAAGAACCATGATTGTAAATTAGATGAGCATGAGTGTGATTGTGAAAAACCTTAGAATGGTATAAAGAACATTTACTTAGTTGTTCTTCATCATTTTAAGGGATCTTCCAAGACCTTTTGCATTGTATGGAGGTTCTGTAAACTTCTTTAAATGAGTGTAAAGAATGTTCGTTAAATGTTCTTATCTCTCACACCCCTCATTTATACAAACACAACTTTTAACTGAAGTATTTACAGAGTATCTACCGAAGTATTAGTAAGGCAGGTTTAGTTTTTAGTGTAAAATCTTACGTGCTCAATTAAATATATGTTTATTTATTTAAAAGTTATAGTAAAGAAATGATCATATCTGTATCTAAAACAGTTTTGATATCAGATAAGTGCTAACATCCCGTCTGCCTTAAAGTCATATTAAATATAATGTTGTTTGGCTTTATTCTCACCATAATTATGTGATAAAATATCATTTTACAGGTCTTGGCCACTTCATTGATTTCTGTAAAACAGCCATGGACGAGTGCCATTACAAATGGAGACTATTGTGTGTGTTAATGCATTTGATTCTGGATGTATCTGTGAACACTCACCTTTATTTTCCCTGTGGCTACTGCACGGCAGATCATGACATGACCTATGCGCTGCTTTGAGAAGGGAGATAGACACTTATGTACATGCCTGAGATGAGATTTACTACCCGTCGTGAATGCAGGACCACCTTGAGTGTCTTCTCTCTGCATGTGCTCTGCTGGAAAAAGTGCATGAGTCACGCATGTTTCCCAGCATGGCCAGTCCCTTGTCTGGAATCTGGAGGTATTTGAGTTGCTCACCCGCACCCACAGTAGGACCAATGTGGACCTAGAATGAATACGAAGTCCATTCAGAGCTAATTTGGAATGGAAAGGTGCCTTGGCTCCTGGGAAAGAAGAACAACAGCAGAGCTTAGCCCAGAGCCATGCAGTATTCATTATCATGCTGTTCCTCATGCCATCCTCAAGGTGTCCTCATGAAATGATGATGAGTCTTATTCCAAACTTGTTTCTCTCTCTCTTTTGTAATAGCACTCCCTCTGGTGGGCTATTTTAGGTTTAAGCATGATCACTGCAGACAGAGATAAATTGTTGTATTAATGTTTGAAATAAAACATTCATATAGTCATATCAAAGACAATGAGAAAGAAGATAAAGAATGAATTCTCATAGCCCTGAAATGAGCATCACTGAAATATGCATAGGTCTTGCCAGGCTTCCCTTATTTTTAGCCCATCGGCAAATGAGCAGACAAGTAGATAAATGGTAGAACATGTGATCCATCTTCTCCATTGCAACCTGTGAATCCTTGAACTGATTGACTGGCTGACTGACTGGTTGGCTGGCAGGCAGGTTTTGTCTTTAACGTATGCTGCTAATGAGGAGAGACAGCACTGGGACTGTCCCTGAAGCCTGGTGTTTTAAGGAGTGAGTGATTTTAGGAGTGCTCCCCCTCCCTTCCCTGCTCATTTCCCTTGGGCAGAGAGGTCTACACTAACACTGATGAGGCTTCCATTACCCTCAATGATTTAATGAGATTCTGGCAGTGTCTCCAGTCCTCCTTCAGACAAATGGACTCAGGGAATGGAATGGCCATTATGACCGGAGACCACAAGAAGCAATTGTGACTTTTCGAATAAGAGACATAAGAAAAGAAGTACAGAGTCAGAGCGTGGCAGAGCCTGCTGGTGAGTAACGCCTGGAGAAAAGGAAACTTGATAGTGTTCTCAAACGCTGATGTCCTCAGCTTGCTGCCCCCAGCTGAAAGAGATGGAATAGATGGGAAGGGGAAGATTGATTTTTTTTCCCTCCCTCAAGTCTCACATGAATTCTGCTGCTGTTCCTCTTACATATGAAATGTGGACGCCTCGCGAATGATTGTATTATATCCACACTATGCCACAGTTTGCGGTTCCTTAAAGCTTTTACTATGAGATTGCTGATTCATAGGCCAGCCTTTGAGTTTGTATTGACTTCTGCATTGCTTGAAGAACTGCTCAAGTGTAAAATAGGTGTGATATGTCTTGTCCTTGCTAGCAGTAAGAAAAATGCCTGCAACGCTGAATGCATCACTCTAGCTCCATAAATGTTTAACAGCCTGTTTCAGATGACTCTGTTTGTTTGCTGAAAAAGAAACAAAAGGCATTTGAGCGCTAGAATGCAGTCAGGGTTCTTGACTGACTCATCTTTTCTTCGTGGTTGTGTGTGTATATATATATGTGTGTGCCTGTGTGTATTCATCTCTTTATGAGGACCAAATGTCCTCATAATGATACGAATATTAGATGATCAGAAAACTGGAAGAAATCACAAGGAAATGTACCATTTTCACCCTATAATTTAAGATAAAAAATGACACTAAAATGCAGAAAGATGTAAGTGCAGTGTGACTGAGACGCAGAATCACAAAGTCAGTGGAATCTCACAAATATAGTAATCTCGTGTGTGTGTGCTTATCCACATGCAGCCAGGTCCAAGAGCATGGTGATGGGGGAGTTGACGAGGGGATCGAGTCGGCCATCCTCCCCGGGACTCCAGGAGAGGGCAGTGAAGGCCGGCTGGCTGAAGAAACAGCGCAGCATCATGAAAAACTGGCAGCTGCGCTGGTTTGTGCTGCGCACTGACCAGCTCTACTTCTATAAAGATGAAGAGGAAACCAAGCCACAGGTATCTGCTGTGCCTTAGGTCATTTTACAGTTTCACTGATATAAACAGCAGCATCTCAAGCAGTTGAATACTATATAAATATACATAAATACGTACAAAGCTTTTAGCAGCTACTGAACTAAATCAGACCCTTACACAGAAACAGAATGACCTCACAAGAAAATATAAATACACATTTGGAATTACCATTATTTGGTATTCAAACAAAATGATCTGACACATTGTTCTAGATTCTGCAGATCATTACATTATAATCAATATAGTTTGTTAGCTATGAACTTTTTTTTTTTTACATACAGGGTCGGTTAGCGGTTAGAACAAAACCTTGTGTCTCCAAAAGATCAGCTACTACAGCTAGTTTATGTCACATACATTAGGTCATTGCATCAAACATTGTAATACCTGTCATAAGGAGTATACTTTATGAAGTAATTTACTGTACAAAGTGTACTTTATATTGTACATACAGTAAGTATTCCTGTGATATTGTTGAATTACGTAGTTGTGATTTCATGTAGAAAAAGGAATTCCCATAGTCCTTAGCTTTGGGGCAGCTGGTGGTTAGAGAGTTGCTCTTGTGATCAGAAGGTTGCTTCACTTGATGAATGGGTTTAATGCAGACAAAGAATTTCATCTTGTTCACACTGTGTGCTGTGGTGTGACTATAAGGGGCCCCTTTACTTTATACAACATTATGCAACATTATACATAAAAATTAATAGTCCATTGCGTTCCCTCTTCATAAAATGGATATGGACAGCCATCTTAACTGCTAAACAAACTGTTTAGTCCCTGTTAGATTAATTAAGTATGTATGCTGCTTCAAGAGGGACATTTTACCTGCATTATGTCTAACTCTTTTTAGTCTGGAGTGTTGCCCCTCACTGCATTGCTACCATTGTGAGATATTCAATAATTTAGAATTAATTTAAATTTTGCAGCTTACTGACGCCCCCTTACTCTGGACATCGCTGATTTTCACTACAAAGCTGGATGTAAATGATGTGCTGCTACGTGTGTTAAGGGGCATCCCTACGCCTCCCTCCACCTCTGTTCTGCTGTGGCAGCCACACACTCTTGGCCTGACAAACTAATTTGGTAACAGCCTGCCCTCCTGCTCGGCAGCGTCGTAAGTCACTATGTTTAGCTGATGCAGAGCAGCTGACCTTTGCCCTCACAGAGGAGCACTGCTGCAGGCTGAGGGGATGAGACAGCATGTCTCCATCTCTTTGAACTGACCTGACACTTCCTCCTTATCCATCTCCACGCTCTCCCCGTAGAGCCCTAAAATGCATGTAATGTTTATGTGAGCCAGCTCCCACTAACCTCTAGCCAAATCCAATCTCCACTGCAGAAATTTGCCCAGACGCTCCAACGGATAAATCAGTAGTTTAGACTTATCAATGCATACCTGCTGAAATTTAATTTAGCTGCAGATGGATATTAAAGAAGCAATTTGACTTAGTAAGCATGTTCTGCGGTGCAGCTCCGTGGCCGTCGGAGCAGCTATGTAAAGGCATCAACTCCGAGGATCAGACCTGGAGGTACATAATTTATAATGTGAAAGTGGTTTAGTCTAATTGTGCATGACTCAGCAATGCTGATTACTGCGTAAAATAGAATTCTGCATATCACAGGGCGAGCTGCTCCTCCACTGCCTTTTATCAGGCATACCGCTTATGCCTGAGGGGTAGCTCATTTAGTAATTACCACCAAAAATCAATTTTCCATTTACAATGCCTTGATGGAGAACTAATCTGTAATAATCCCCAGAGAATAACTATTAATTCCACAAATAATTGAATAGATAAAACCTCATTTTAAAGTGGGAGGTATGTGCCAATGTTGTTTTCCACATTTTCTCCTTGAACTGGTCCGCATAACCTGTATTTTGTCCTTTTTTTTTTTTTGTAGGGCTGTATCCCGTTACATGGCTGCCAAGTAAATGAGCTGACCGCCAATCCGGACGAGCCTGGACGGCATCTTTTTGAGATAGTGCCAGGTGAGTGAGAAAGAAGCAATTTCGTAGCCTTCGGTGTTGTTTAAAACTCTCAGTGATCGCCCTCCAGGTCACCTTTCGTTCAAGCAAGGCGGATTTGGGGAAAATAAGCTTACAGTCAGGGCGCTGTGCTAAAAAGAACCTGTATATTGAAGCAGATGATAGACTGTTTCCTCATTATTGCTGCTATTCACTAGAGGGCACACGGTTTCCTCTGGCAAAAGCCAGAAAGCTGTCTGAAGGACATTTGTAACTGTGGCGACATCTGAAGCTTTTCCATAGTAACCCTGACAGTCATTATTCACATAAAGTACAAGGTCGTACCAGCAGGCCCCATTTGGCCCATTATGATTATAATAGAATTCATTACAGTGTGAGGTTTAATATCCAGTTTTAGTTTGTCTCTCTGACTCCATACTGGTTTATCAACTGTTTTGGTACACCACAGAACATACCAGAGCAGAAAAAAAGTAAACAGCTCACTATCGACTCACCCACGTGCTCTAGCTACAGGTGCACAGCAGAACTTTCCCATGGAATCGTGTCAACTGAAACACACTCTGTTTAAGTCCCCTGGGAACCCCCGCACAGTTTCTCATCTGTTTCACATGACGGAAACTGAATGGGGCTTTTGAAACTACACAAATCTATTGCAAGCTCCAGGTTTCTGTAATCAATCAATTATACACTTATGTTTCTGAAAATGTCTGAAAAACTGCAGCTGAGTGTTATTTGCTGTGATGTGTGTCTCCTTATGAGTGAGCTGAGTGGTAATGTGTATCTAGAGGTCTGCGCTGGCTGGTGGGCTGTCTTGAAGGGGCTTAAGCCTACGATTGAATGCAGTCACGATTTGTCAAAACGATTGGTTGAAATGATGGGTTGCATTTTGAAATCTCAAATTTCATCAGGATTCATTCACTGCAGTTATTCTGGTTTTGAAAAAATGCAATAGATAAAATGGGAACCGTACATCTAGGTGCTTCTTTTGGATATTTACATTTTGGCCCATCATGAGTGCATGCTTTATTGAATATTGTTATAATTCCTTGTACTACTTTTTCACTCCTTATGGTCTTGACTCTTTTTTTTTTTTACAGCACTGTCAGTCCTAGTGCCATTACCTGAAATTACCTAGACTAGAGAAATCAAAGTTAGAATGTTAGATTAGGTAAAAGAATTAAAGCAAAATCAGTTTAATTACATAAAGATTGCTGTCCCTTAAATACAACTCAACTCTGTCTCATGATAGATTGAAAAAATCTGTCTTAGTAGAGGTGATAATTCTGTAGGAAATGGTATGCAGATAAAGCTAGTGAATGTTTTCGAAATCTTGGTGTTCAAGGCTGTATATTACACTCATGGTCGAAGTAAAACAATGCAGTTCTGTCTGTGATCTGTGATAACCTTTTACACGCATAGCTATTTCAACTGTAGCCATTTTACTGTATATTACTAGACTGTGTACTGTCATTATTGTGTCATTTTGTCAGGTCTGAACTGGTCACAGTGTGCTTATGCAGCTTGCTGTGCGTGCAGATCCACAGTCTTTTTCTATGGTGTGTCAAAACATGCATTCTGCCTGTTTATTGGGATACTTTATTCTGTGCCTAGCAACTTGTGGATTGATGTAAAGTGCTCCCCCTTTTTGTCGTAAGCTGCTGATGAGGGAATTCTTTCATTTACAACAAGTAAATATCACAAGCTGGTGCTATATCCATCAGCCTTCAGCCTTAAAATGCTGCTGCTTCTGCTGCTGCTGCTCCAAACTTGGAACTCAGTGATGCAATTTCTGGGTAAAAGGCATTCAGCAGATTTAAACCTCACCACTCTACTGTGATATTATATAAACAGTGATGGGCAGTAGCGTCGCTACAAGTAATGACGCTACTAGTTTAACTACATTTCTCAGTAGCGTGTTGGTAGCGTCGCTGTTTTCCGAATCAAATAGCTTTTCAG
>JBBPDC010000149.1:15070334-15087122 GCA_037974485.1 Hemigrammopetersius urotaenia | reverse complement strand
GAAACATTTTGTGTGACAAACATGCAAAAGAATAAGAAATCAGGAAGGGGGCAAATAGTTTTTCACACCACTGTATGTCACCAAAAATGCTAAATGTAACATATTAACCTCCTCTCCCTGTTTATGATGGGCTGCTGTTTGGGTAATTGGTTGTTTGTGCTGACGAGTTTGAAATCTCTTTGCCTTTGTGCTTCACTGTGGGTTTCGGCAAAATAATTCTGCTTGATTGTGTGAATGAAACTTTGACTCATACTAGTAAATTCCACCTTGCCATGTTTCCATTCCTGTTGGATTAGGTAGGAGAAAATGACTGACTTGTGTTTGAACCGTGCTCTGCATTCTTCTAAATGAGAGACCTGCTTTCATGGTGGTGATGCTAGGTGTGTGTGTATGAGAGTGTGTGTGGTGTGTCTGTGTGTGTGTGGTTGGTTGGTTGTGGAAATCCTACAATATCCTATAACATCAGTACCATTTCTTAAAAAGGGCAAACACATTTACCGGGATTGTCATGTTAATGTCTATTTTAGATTTACGAGTGGATTAACAGACCTATACAATAATGGGGGGGGGGGGCTTGTAACTGATCATATGTCTGACTCCACATCTCATGAATGAATAGAAACTTGCGAGCTTGATGTGTGTCTGAGTGTGAAAGACAGAAAGCTGGAGGCTGTGCCTCTCAGGGAACTTTGATGGTAGACAAATGCGGGAGGCAAGGGAGGTCAGCTGATGTAATGCAAGTGGAAGTGGTAAGAATTTGGAGAGAGAGAGAAAAAGGCTTTTGACCACAAAGCAGCTTCCATCTGTCTGCTTCTGGAGTTGCAGGGAGGAAACCCTGCAACAGCCAGGCTCTGAAGCATAAGCTTACCCAGATAAAATAAAACGGTGAATGTCTGTTCCTTTATCTCAGTAAGAGTTTGTGCAGTTAGGGAATAGTTAGGGTTTGAGAGAAGGACCTTGGCCAAAGCTCTTTCCTCCTACCTAAGTTCTCTCCCACTTCAACTTTGTGATCTCTGTGACAAACTTTTTGCATCCCATCACCTTATCCTCTTTCTCAAAAACTCCTACACAAAACAGAACTCACCCACATTCCCTGAGTACTTCCTTTTTTACAGTTTCACATATGTCCTTCAAAACAACCGAAGACATGGACTGCACCCACAAACCTAAAATTACTAACCAGTACTGTATACTGAAAAAAGTAATGTGCTCTATTTACTCCGTTTAAATGTGTGCACCGGTTCTACATGAATATATTATATTGCATCAACACAATTTTGTCTTTCTCTTTTCTTATGTTTGTCAGTAACAATACTGATGTGGTCTATTGCAAGCACTGAAGTGACTCTTCAACAGGTCAATTGCTCAAATGGACTGCTTTGTAATTAGAACACCAGCTCCCCCTCCTACACATACATTCACAGAACATATCTACAGATAGCTTTGAGCTTTTGATTAATTTCAGTGTGTTTCGTTCTCTCAAAGGGTGCAGGAGTTTGATAAAGACTTGAGGAAATTAAAATCACTCCCTTTCAAATCACTGGTTTGATCTAGATTCATATTTCTCATCTGGAAGTCTCCGGAGTGTGAGGCAAAGGCAGAGTTCCACTTCTTCAAAGCCTGTATGTCTGCGGTGAGCTGCATCTAAGATAATGCTTTTCATCTTTAAGCCTCAGGCCCAGAGTGCTGGATGTCCTCCCAGTCCACTCTCACCACTGGCCAAACCACACCCTCTGCCTCAGGTCTCTCTCTACCACCCTCTGTGTGTTGTGGGGTGGGGTGGGGGGAGCTGCTGATCGAATCTTGTTACTCTCTGTGTTTTAATCTAACAATATACCATTAGTACAGTGTCATGAATTATGAAATGTGTTGTTGTTGGTCTTTACGGCCTAGTTGCATATTTGAATGGAATCTTTTGCTACTTTGCCATTTGCCCATTGAACGAATTTGAAATACTGTTAAAAATAAAGGGGCCAAATATGTTTGTTGTAGCAATATCATACAAGAACTTATCGGGAGTCCCTAAAGGACCATTCAGTGAATAGTTTTATAAAGAACCATTAAAAATGTGATCGTGTAGAACCTTTTTAATGTTTAAAGAACCACACACAGTAAAGCTTCTGTAAATCTAAAGACATCAGAATCATTTAAGAAGTTCTATTTATGGTGGAAATGTTTTCTTATCATTTGGAACCCTACTGTTATGATGAGGCTTAATTCCGTAGAACGCATTATTCAGCAACCACAGTGAATTATTTGGTAACTACAATGAAAATAATGTATATTATGTGGATTTGAGTAAGAAATGGAGGTGTGGACTTAATAGTAGCTGTTAGTGATTAAAGGCTTAACAGTAAAGATTTGATGTATGTGCAAGCAGAGCAATGTATGTCAGACATTGTTCAGGCAGCATGCAAAATTCAGGTTGATCGCACATGTGCAGTCGTTTTAAATGTGTGTATACGGATGCTGTGAAACAGCTAGTTAGCTTTTATAGCACCCCCTATTGACATACATGTACCAAAATTGACAGGCTACCCAACAGTTTGTAACAGTTTTAGTCAATTGTACACTGAGCTGGAAGGAATGATTGCTATGTGGCTGTCATATTGTCAAACGTCTTCGAATTTATAATTGTTGAGTTTCATTGTTGAGTTTCTTGAGAATAAGTTCATTTTTGTGAGCACTGGATGAAAAACATAGGATCCAAGTTTTTTCTGTGGTTGTCCTTTTGTGTTTTTGTGCCTCAACTCAGAATTCTGTCTAAGGCCTCACATAATAGAATAATATGTTACCAGTTTTATGAGAATTGGGTGGAAAAACCCAGGACTAACATTAAAAACCTTGTCTTTTATTGATAGTGTGCTAAGGAATCAGAAGAACACAGAATTGTATCTGCATGTCTTGTGGTAAAGGAGGTATATGTCAAAATGTGAAATTGTTACCTAACGGCAAACTTCATATGTGTATGAGTTAGAGTTTGTTGTTGATGAAGATAATAATTTTTTTTTTTAAATAATAAGAAGAAGAAACAAGTGGGATGTCAAAACAAGTAGCAATTATTACAAACAAGTAGCTACTATTACAAATCTCCAATAGCGTTTAAAAATTAGTGTATTGTTAGTTCTGATCTAGAGAACTGGCCGTCGTGTACAGATTTGTTTTGTAACCATCTACAAAACAATGTATCATATATTAAATAATGGGCTGAGAGTCTTGACATAGTTTAGTGCTCACCACCCCCGGAATGTTAAAAATGCACATGACAGCCTTGGCCTCGGTCTTATAAACAATCCATAGCCATGGCCTTCCATCACAAGGGAAAAATTCTGGCTGTCATAGTAAAAGCATTGTCCACAGAGGACACACAAGTTGTGCATGCATCGTGGGAAACTGGTAATGTTTGCTGTTTTGGCCCAGGTCTGCGCTGTACACTTGGGCAGACATGGCTCTCTGAAATAAGACGAACTCCACACTGGTGTCCAGTTCAGATATGGAGCCTGTCTTTCCTGGTGGGAGTGGAGAGTAATGAACTCGGCGGCCGGCTACCCGCTGCTGTCCCAGAGACATGTGAGGTCAGTCGGTTGTGTGGACAGTGAAAGTTTTGACCTAGATGGGCAGCATTCATGACCATGCATCAGCTCTCGCTATGAATTGTTCAAATGTTAATTAAAAGAATGCATTGCATTGCAGTCTGTGCTGTGTACGTGGTTTATTCTGTTGAACATAACGTTTCAAGTTTACACTGTTCTTGTAAGCATCTGAGGCTATAACTCTTCACAAAACATTGCAGTGATCAAGATTCATATAAAATAACGATACATTTGTGTACATGTGCCTTTTTCCCCACTTTGTTTCTCAGTTAGAGTATTTTTAAAGACACTTCATACAGCAGTCAAGGCAAGTAGAATTTTATTATAAAAAAAAAAAGCTTTCAAAGATATTTGTCCAGTGCATGAGAGCAGGCAGTGTGCTTATATACTAATTTTTTTTTTTTGATTGATTTTGAGCTGTATTTTCATGTGTGACAGGTGCTAAAAGACTGAACTCAGGTGACAACATGGGTGGCTCAGAGAGACCACTGCATGAACCCAATAACTCCCCACCCTGCCTTCTCACTCTTTCTCAGTCTCCATCTCTGTTTCTGTCTGTCTGTCTCTCTCTCTCTCTCTCTCTCTCTCATTCTCTCCTACAGAGGTCATACACACATGCTTTGCAGGATACTGATTGCAAGCAGCACAAAAAGAGGAGGTCTGCATTCTGTAGAACTGAAAAGCCATTTCTCCACCTTCCCCTCTCTTTACCTCATTTCAGGCAGCCCCACAGACAAGGCAGGGCAGGGCAGGGCCAAGCTGCAGTGTCCTCAGGGAGCTGTATGTGCCATATTTGTGTCATCTCACACAGTCCAGCACTAGCTCACAATAACTAGATTATTCAGGACCTATAGTTTCTTCAGCAAGTACTTATGGCACATAATGCAAGCAGTTGTCCATAAACATGGCTTGAACATACAGTGATGATAGAGGAGGTATAGATCAGAAAAGGGGGCTCAAAAAACAATAAATGTTTGAAGGAAAAATAGCAAGAGCAGAAATGTTACATCCTCAGATTTCTGACAATGCACATAATATAAATGTTTGGAGCTGATATGTGTTGGTAATAAAATTGCATAAGATACTGTGGGCTTTTCCTTTCTTACACAAATCTGGTTGTTTTTGCTATTTCTAAAACGGCAATATCAATTTTAGACAGAAGTTCTGCTTTCATCGGATACTGTATGTCTGAGAATAGAGATGATGTCATTCTTGCAATTTATGATGCTTTTACTTTGATTCCATCTAGTGGTTAGAAACCAAATTACAAGCATATTGTGGCATTCACCCAGGCGGCTTTCAGCTTTCTGCTGACATTAGGTGCAGCTTTGACAACATTTAGAGGGAAAGAAGTCATTTAATAGATGTAATGGCTGTTTATAGGTCATGGTAATTTAGCTGTGTAAGTAATGTGGGCAAGTAATGTCCGTGTGAGGCTTTGGGAATTAGGGATAAGTGTGTTCCTGCCACTGATTGACAGAATCCTGACTCAGCTGCTTGGATAAATGGTCTCACATTTTCATGCAACTCCTCATTCCTGGCAGTATCAGAGTTACCGTGCACTGCCTAATCACATTTACATGAGAGATTTACATGTTGTGTTTCTTGTGTATTCAACGTGCTCCAGGCAAAATTATCAAAGCATTTATAAAACATGTTTATCAGATTTTATTAGGGATTTGAGGCTTTTGACACTAACAAATTATGGGAGTTAACACACAAACACACCACACATTTGCCTCAAATCATGCTGAGTTGTTAAGGAATCTTTAATAGACTCGCTTATGTGGTTTCTGACACTGTTTTCCATGTCTATGAAAATTAACATGAGTAAGGATGCAGTTGAGACTTCAAAAGGGCTGCTGATATTTGTGGTGATATTTATGTTGTAACAGTCATATTTGTCCATTGCATTGATTAGTGTTGTGCAATATGTCATGTTTGAACATCATTATAATAACAAGTGAAATAATAGCATGGCTCTCAGATTTATATGTGGAATAATTCCAGCTATTGCTGTGTGGAAATGTTACTTAATGTAGAAATCCCTTTCATCTTGTCATCCATTCTACTAGCTTCATTCACTCTCTCCCTCCCTCTCTCGCTCTCTCTCTCTCCCTCTCTCTATCTCTCTCTCTCTATCTGTAGGTGGTACAGGAGAGAAGGACAGGTCAGCTCTGAGCCATGAGGCTTTCTTGCTTATGGCAAACTCCCAGAATGACATGGAAGACTGGGTCAAAGCCATCAGACGTGTCATCTGGGCTCCTTTTGGAGGAGGTAACACATTCAGCAAAACTGCATACACACACACACACACACACACACACACACACACAAAGTAAGAAAGCTCACTCGGACAATTTCTCCTACAAATCTTAGTTGTTGCAGACTCTAGTCTTCTGTTTTTATCTCCCACATTAATCAACGTGATCACAGTGGAGCATGCGCCTACACTTCTATTCTCGCCCTGCTGAGTGATGGCTGTTTCTGGCCCTGTCTATTTAAGATTAGATCATCTGCCGCTTTGCTGATAGAAATGCCTTCACTGATGCACAAGCACACTAAAATAACAGCCCAACTCATGATGTGCGCTGCCAAAACGTCTGCAGCATTAGCTGCTGTGTTACAGAGCTGCTGTTATTAACAGTGTTTAAATGAACGCTATTGCTAATCATTCTTTTAAATCCACCATTTAAAAGAACAGTCTCTGAAACTTCTTAAATTTTGCAGTTATGAAGACCAATATTTTCATCAGTTGTTAAGATAAGAAAGAACTTTATTCATCCCGAGGGAAATTCTTTTGTCATAAACGTGCTCAGTTAGCTACAGTAGCTTCATAGATCCAGTGCAAACTAAAGAAGTGAACTTTGGACATCAGTTATGTCTTTTTTTCTCATTTGGGCTTAAGTGACGCACATGCCATGCTAATTAGATTAGTGCATCCATGAAAGGAGGAGTCATTTTGCTAAAAACAAGAGGACTTGTAACTCCCTGCCTTAATCCTTATAATCCCCTGGCTTAGAGGAGAGCTGTCAACTGTGCCTTTGTAAGAGAATCCAAATAAGACACTCAAAAGATGTTCAAAAGTTTGGAATCACTGTTCAAAAGTTCAAAATCACTGCAGTCTATAATATAGAGACAGTTTTGTTGAAGAAACATATGCATTCTCAAGTTTACTGTTATTGCAGTCTGTTACTGATCATTTAATAACCTCTTGTTGTTCCCCAAAAACATGAAATATTACAGTAAATAGCTGTTAATACATGCTGGTGTTTGTCTTATTTCAATCCACTAAGTTATTATTGGACATAACAAGCAATTCCAAACCTTTGAACACCAGTGTGTATGCTTAGTATAGCAGCTCCATATTGTTATTTGAACATTGTTGAGTGTCTGGCTATTTATATGATATTCACCATGTCTGCTACACTGTAATTTAAGAGTGGAAGGTCTTCCCGCACTAGATGTTCATTAATGCTTACAGTCAAAGGCTCCCCTTGTTATTCCAAACAGCACCGTTACTTATTTTGAAACAGTATGGATGACAGACATATTCCAACCAGAGCGTGTTCCGTCAGTGTTTACAGTGCTTAATGCTGGCTGGACCAATCACAGGCAAGGTGATACCTGTCTGTCTGAGTGCCTGTGGCTCATTTTCACTCGCTCATCCAGCTTGCATTACAGCTCCAATGGAAGAAGGCAAAACAAACGCTCCATTGTGGATTTATTGGACATCCGTAACACATCCATTTGCACACACATACAGACTGCTATAGGTTTCTGTGTGTTGTGGATGTCTGCCAGCCTGAGACACCTTGCATGGATCTGTAATGTATCTCATGCCTCAAGCTGGGGCTCTGCTGCTGTGTAGCTCCTGCCTGTTCACGCAGCCTGAGCTGTGTGTGCTTACCAGAAACAGAATGGTGTGCTATACTAGCCACAAAGGCAGAGGTAGGAAAAAGTTGCCAAGTTGCCAAAAGAGTCAAAGTTGCCAAGTTGCCTAGTATGCTTTTTTTTTTTTTTTTTTAACATTAAGTTTTTTTTAATTTTTATATGTTTATTAATTCAGCTTATTATGTAATATGAAACCACAATGAACTATGCAGGTACTACTGTGAAATATGTATGTTATGTGTTTTGTATCAAAGTAAATCATTGTATTTTTAATGTAATCACGGTATGTTTTAGCAATAGAGACATCATAAAGGGCTCCATAAAGGACTGCAGTAACAGGACAGCCTTAATTTTGGACATAGGCTAAATGCACTACTCAGATTACATTCATTCGCACATAACACCAAATGATTCACATTGCAAGCTAGTGACAAAGAGTAGGACCACAGAGAGGCAGTGTGCTACAGTGAAAACATGTGTGAACTGATAGCTGGTGTTATGTATATAAATATGTATACAGTTTCACACCTCTCCTGATCACAGAATCCCACAACCTTGTCACATATTTTTATGTCTTGTAGCCCTAGTACTTACATCGGTAGTTTGTGTGATTCTTAGGGATCTTTGGCCAACATCTGGAGGACACAGTGCAATATGAGAGGAAGTTTGGGCCCCGGCTGGCTCCTCTGCTGGTGGAGCAGTGCGTGGACTTTATACGAGAGCAAGGCCTGAAAGAGGAGGGTCTCTTCCGGATGCCAGGGCAGGCAAACTTAGTTAAAGAGCTCCAGGATGCCTTTGACTGTGGCGATAAACCTCTGTTTGACAGGTAAGATGGAATCCTTTGGCTATAATCCTGAACTGAGATGTAACCCCTGTAAGGCCCACAGTTGATAGAAATCAGTTAAATTTTTAAAGCATGCTGGCACCAGAATCAAATACATTTTATACATGCCATTCATCATTCGGCTTCCTGACTGTATACAGGGCCACTTAGAAAACTGAGCTTAAACTGGATTTAAACATAGTTTTCTATTTACATGTCACAAAGCTGTACAAAGGATAATGCAATCAGAGATACAATAATGGGAATACTTTCTGAATTTCAATGTGTGGGGAAGAAAGACGGAGAGAGACAACAGGTCAATAGAAGATCTCTCCAGAAGTCTGTGGAAGAGCAAGTGAATATCTATGTGAAAATTTTGCTCCCAGGATGATCTATATCCAACATGAAACACCAGTACCAGGTGTTATGACAGCCTCGGGAAAGTATGCTTTGAACAATAGGCCTTTGATATCTATACACTGATGACAATTTTATGCGAAATGTGGAATATAAACTTCCTCAGGATATAAAAAGCTTCTTCAGGGTTGGAGCTAGAACATTATAGAACTCATGGCCTACACAGATGTGCCTGTGATCTCTTGCAGTAACACTGATGTACACACAGTGGCGTCACTGCTGAAGCTCTATCTCAGGGAGCTGCCTGAGCCAGTCATCCCCTTTAACAAATATGAGGATTTCCTCACCTGTGCTCAGCTGCTGCTCAAGGACGAGGAAACGGTAAGACGTGATCATAAATATTGTTTTCAGACCGCCTTCATCTACCTTGCAATAATTTGATGCGCATATTAACCTAGACATTCTGTGAGACACTGCACAATGTGGATTAAATCTTGATTTACAGTCTGCACTGAATTAATTTCCCTATATATTCCATCAGTAATTTCCATCTTGATTCATATTCCTCTATAGGGACTTGCTGAACTTGCAAAACAAGTGAAAATTCTCCCCCAAGCCAATTACAACCTGCTGAAGTACATCTGCAAGTAAGTAAATACACAGCTAGAAGAGTAACTATCTTACGGCAAAAATATCTAAGGACTCTTAGGATGTTTTCATTCTTTTTTCATGGTTTCTTTTAGATTCTTGGATGAAGTGCAGTCTCACGCAAATGAAAATAAGATGAGTGTTCAAAATCTCGCCACAGTATTTGGACCAAATATCCTTAGACCTAAAATGGAGGACCCAGTTACAATGATGGAGGGTAAGTTATATGTTTGCTAATTTAGTACATATTGTAATTCGCATATCGTAGTGTTAATGAGGACATGCTGCAGTAACAGGCTCTGGAAAGGATCAGTGAAATAAAAAACAGAATTTTCTCAGCTTAAAAGAGTTTGATGTACTCTGTCATACCTCAAACATTATAAGTGTAATTCAGGGAAAAATAAAATACAAGTAAAGAGACAATATGGTCCCAATAACCATGGAAGACCAAGCGTGAAGTATTAATATTCAATTTTTATCAAGTATTATCTAGTATTATGTATATATCTAGTATTGGCATTCAAATCAGGTAATATGATGACAACTGGATATGATCAGATTCAGTGACTGAATATAAAGGCCTTATTTACTACATCAGTCTATTGCCTTTTTTGTTGCTAGACAAAATGTTGTTGGGGCTGCATTAGGATGCTTTAGCAAAACACTATAAATGTTATGTGGTCGTATGCATGCCTGCCCAAGGATCCCTTCCAAATGTGGCTTAAGTGATCAAATCGCAACATGTATCAGAAATACATTGGACCTAGGTACACCTATGCTTAGTGCTGTGCATTTATAATTGGATCACCCGAGACATTTGCTAACCACAAGAACAGTCAAGAGTGATTAGAGTCTGAGGGTGCTAAGAGGATAAATAAACATTTTGCATCTCTTGTCAGGAACCTCTCAGGTGCAGCATCTCATGACAGTGTTGATCAGCGAGCATGAGCGGCTGTATGGCAGTGCAGAGTCTGAGGCGTCCTCGGAGCAGAGAGAGGCTCCTTCTCAGGGTCAGCGCTACATGGTGGGCTGGATCTCGGAAGAAGAGATCCAGCGCTGTCCTTCATCCAGCCAAACCTCCAGCCTTCCAGACCACATGGGTAGCAGCGGCACATCTCTGGACATCAACACAAGCATGCCCGCCGCCACCAAGCCAACACCTCAGGGAAAAGCTGGGGTGGCCGTCAGCCCCAGTAAACAGGCCAAATCCCTCCCTTCATGGAAGTACTCTTTTAAAAGCAGTGGGGCACGGGCACAGAGCCCTAAAATTGGAGGCTCCTCCGTGGACGTGTCCAACCTGCCCAGTACTGGGAACTGGCTGATGAATGGATTGTCCTCTCTGAGAAGCCACCGGCGCACGTCTTCAGGAGAGCGCATGGGCAAAGACTCACCGCTGTCCCATCGCTTGTCCACCTATGACAATGTGACCTCATCCAGTTTGAGTGTGCCCAGTGTGGCCAGCACGCCGTGGTCCACCTCCTCCTGTGAGATATCAGTGGCAGACTCAGTGGGCAGTGACCCCTCTGGACTGAACTTCCAGAAGGGGGCTTGGTCAGAGACAGGCTCCGCTAGAGCGCGGGTTGAAGAGAAAGTGTCGCAAGTCACACAGAGTAGCGAAGCACTGGAGCTTTGTGTAAGCAGCGCAGGATGCAGCGAGAATGGGAAAATGGACGATAGTGTAGATGCATCAGGAGACCTTGATGAGAGCACGCAAGCACTTAACAGCCTGGCGTTAGAGCTAAAGGATGAGCTGAAGAAGCAAAAGATTAGTTATGAAGCCCGGATACGAAAGTAAGTAAGCATTTTTCAGTAGACTAACAAAATACATGTGTCTTCCTTAACAGGCAATGTCAAGTGTGCTTGAATGATTCAGGATACAAATCTAAAGGATGAGGGAATGAGATTCCCTAATAGTTTTCTGGTAATGGAACATTGCTGAAATACTGGTGAGGGCCACAAGGGGCAGCAGTCACTGTGAAATCATGTGTGATCTGATTTAATGCGGCCATGCCAGAGTCTTCCAGCAGCTACTGAATAACCCAAAGGTCAGCCAAGAGCTGTCTTTTGGTGCTATTCAACCCATCAAGCTTTAAATTGTGCTCTCAGCTGGTAGGATTGGCAGTTTCTTAGTGCAACACAGGGAAACTATCAATCTTGGTCAACCAGGGGTGTGTCTGAATAGTGAAATAAAAGATTGTGAGCAGCTGTCCACCTAATAGCTGTTTGAGCTGCTATATTTGTGAAGAATGCTAAATTTCCCCATCCTTTGTTACCACATGTTACACAGGAGTAAACTCTGAAGGTTAATGTGTACTGAAGAATAATCTTATAAAACAACCGGTAAGTAGTAATATAGGCCTGACTTTATATTCTATTGTCACTAATAACTGTGTAGTAACACAGTACATACAACAATAATGGAATAATGTATTCACTCTTGCATCTTACAGTGCAGTATGTAAATACAGTGTGTAAATACTAAATATGTTCAGTTTTAGTCATGTTATAGCATTAGAACACATTTGCCTAACAACAGCAAACTGCATTTTATGCATGTAAAAACTAAATATCATCAGTAGTTCCAGTGTTGTTTTATGCATTGTTAATGTGTAATGACACAGTTATTAGAGAGAGTTAAGATAAAGTGTGCCTGTAATGTGCACAAATTTGCCAAAAAGGCTTCTGACATGGTTCTTAAGGCTTTATATTATTTTCTTTTATTAGTTAATTTGGTTAGTGGTATTTCAGTGTGGATATTAAAATGAACAGTACTGTAAAAAAAGTCTCATGCCAGTCAAGAAAACTGCAGAAAATGTTCGTCCTTGAGGCCTCCCAATCACTGCAGGCATTCATTAAATTCCTCCGCCAGCACACCTGATTACTTAATGAAGGATGCTTGTTCGTCTAATGCATACTAATGAAGTATGGATTAGAACCATGTACTGGATGACAAGTGAACACATTGACAAATGTAGATTCTTTATAGATTATTTGTTATTTATTCTATTATCAGCTTTTCCCATTCAATTATAATATAATTATAAAGTAATTGCCTAAGACTTTTCTGCAGTTCTGTAATAGTTTTGTGGTCCAGTTCTTGGTGCAGCTTTTAACCTTGTTGATGTCATCTCATGTTTGCATCTATTTTCATCATCCTCACCTTGCTATGTAGGTTAATGCAGAATGTATGGAAAGCCTACCTCTTGTGGAAGTGTTCCAGATTGGTCTAAGCAGCTCACATTTTCTCCTTAACCTATATGTTTCAAGCAAGATCAAGGAGGGTTTGTATCACAAGCTCACATGATTTGGGGGAAAACGTAAAAGTATTTGAAGAACTGAGTGAAAAAAAGAGCAAGAGAACTGACAGCTATTGGCTGATGGGGCACCTTGTTAATGGCTAGTGTAAAGAAGCATAATTTTTTATTATATGCTGGTAGTCTACATTCACCATGTTCTGTCTCGCTAGGTTGGAAGACACAAGTGCATCTCTGCATGAGCAAGTAGACAGGCTGGAGGAGGAGGTAGACCAGGAGAGAAAGAAGTACAGGATGTTGGAGATTAAACTGCGCAACTCCGAGCGGGCCCGAGAGGATGCGGAGAACAGGAACAGGCTACTGCAGAACGAGATGGAGGAGTTCTTCTCCACATTAGGAGATCTAACACTGGGGACAAGGACAAACAAAATGTGACAGTGACAACAGAAATAGTGGACTTGTTCCGGATGTAATTTTAAATCTCTTTACTCATGTATCATGGGTGCTATGAGGTAATTTTGTGCTGTTTTGTTACGGCAACTAGACGACGTTATCTTGTGTAGCAAATCTCTTTCTCACTCTCAGTCTTCAGTCTGAAGTTTTAGGATTTGTTTAAATTATTGTTGCCATCACCGGAATTCTCAAAGGCCTCACTTCCAGTATGCACAGACGATACCAAAGCATGACTTCCCTGATTGTTTGTGATTGACGTAATTACGGTTGAAGGCTGCTCGTTTCCATGACAGTGCCTTTTGCGTCGATGCATGGTGTTGCGAAAATACTGCTTAACCGCAAACGAGGCATTTAACCCTCGACTCTCTTTCATAGCTTCTTCACAAGTCACTGTCGTTTGAAGTCTGTGACTTTGAACAGGCTGCAGCTGTCCACTCGCCCACTCTTTAAGAAATGGATGATGGAAAACGGTTGATGACTGTTACATGCATATACTTCAACAACCTCCTTTGGCAAACCCATTTATCTTATACATAAAAATGCAGGACAGGGAAAGAAAAGGCAGTAACCATTACAGGACAGGATTAGTGGTAACATCAGTAAACTGCAGTTAATAATTTGTAAAATTATGACATTTTAAAATCAACTTAGGCCACTTAGGTTGCCATGGTAATTATTTATTGCAATTTACTGTAATTTACTGTTTAACTTATTTCTCAGGAGGTGTTTCTAAAAAAAACCACACTGAATAAACTTAGGTGGAAATGAATATGAATGACGATATATACTTGACCGTGAATTGTAGTAGGCAGTCGATGACTATGTGATGAACTATGTGTATGCTTTAAAATGTTCTTGTGGTTATTACCCCTTCTTGAAAGTGCCAAAGTAGAGGTCTTATGAAATGGCTATAGCTTTCGTATCATGGATCACTTGAAATGAAGTAAAACTGCAAAAGGTAAAGTAATAAACGTGTCATCCTACAGTGTCAGAGTGCTCTCAAATTCATTTCTAGGTCTCGGAAGTCCAGAGTTAGCACTTTGATGTCAGTATGATGCATGAAACTATAAAATATATTCCAGAACCTGTATAATGAGATATACACTGCCATTCAAAAGTTTTATCGACATTGAAAGTACTTTGCGAAGATATTATGAATACATAATATCCTGCAATTTTGTTTAGTCATTTTGTCCACATCTTTCAAGGTTTGTTCACCTTGTTTGAAAATCAGGCTTTCTGGATATTAATTTCACCAAACTGCTAGATGTGAAATAATTTTCTCTCATTTAAGAACTGCAGCATCATTCATCATTTCTGAAGTTAATTCTAAAATTAATTCTTGCTAATTTGACCTGTGAAATGGCACAGGAGAGGTGCATTAGAATAATTCACTTTAAGTGAAATACAAATGCAAATTTCTAACCTGTGGGACTAATCATCAGAAGCCACAACAGCTTTTCTAAACCAGTTTTTCATGCTGATTTCAGATCTGCTTTCAGTTTTTTTTCCTGTCACATCAACTTTTTGAATTATTAGTAATGTTAGATTTGCAATAGACTTGCATTCATTTTTTATTAAACCGCAGGCACCAAATAACAGTTTCAATATTTTCAGTGTGAAGTCAGACAGGCCACACTGTGGCATAGATTTAATGATCAGTGTCAGTCAGCTACCACTGTTTCTTCAAAAATGCTCAGCATGTGATTATTATATGCTAATTTTACCAACTATCATGCAATAAAGAACTAGCTTCATCACAAAAACTGTACATGCGGGAAAAACTAAACAGATTTGAAATCAGCAATGAAAAACACTACAAAACCCACATAAGCTTATCTCTGATTATCTTGATCTGTTCATCTGTGTTATGGTTTATATTCTTGAAATACTTGACTTTTCAAATTTAAGAAATGAAATGATCATTGGAAACACAAACATGGGGAAAAGGCAAACAAATGTCAAATTCAAGTTGCAACAATGAAAGTACAGAACATAACCAATAACCAAATTTGACCTTTTTATTTTCAGTGGTTTACAACACTGTTAAACTGCAGGGCACTCTGATGACACCGTGCTCTGTGCTGAAATTCACATACAACTGTAGCAGTGGGGCATTATTAAGCCAGCATCTTCACATGAACAGCTTTTTTGAGAATATTCTCAGGATCATGTACCACTTTTCTCCATCTATGTGCATGACTGATGGAGCTACGTGTAAGATTTTGAATGTTTTATTATATTTGATGATGACTTCAGGAGCTCCAGTCAAGTGAACATCATTGCCCGATATCAGTCAGAGGTGCACAGCTAGTTTTCAAAAATCCTATTGACTTTCATGCCAAAAGAGTCAGAATGTGATAAACGTGGTTGTGTTTTCATTTTGCATGGCACAAGGATACACACAAATGGGAACGTGTGATGAAGTGGGTCGAACCAGGAGCATGTTTTAGGTTTAGACTGGATTATCAAGGAAGTAAGCAAAGGCTGTAGGATACCCTTCATCTTACACACAGCTCCCTTAAGCTTTAACAATCTCAGAGAAGGATTCAAATGAAATGACAAGAATAGTAGTTCCAGGCAGAACCTTTAAAACAATATTGCATCTGAACTGAAATAAAAGACAAAAAGAAACCATATGGCCACTTAAAACTGAAACATGCCATACACACATTCTCACAGTTCATTCAAATCAGCTAGACATGACACTACAACACAAGCATCATAGTAACAATGATTAAATAAATAAACCAACAAATATCACACTGGGATGCTGCTCCTAAAATGTGGGCTGTAAAATTCATCAAACAAGGAGTAAAGCGTGAGGTAGTTCAAACTCTACTGAAGCTGATCCTGTTCAGTTCACCGTCTAATGTAATCCGAGGGTAACATCGTTTGAGCATATTCAGATTTAATTCTTGTTAAAAAAACGACAGCAGCTAAGAATTCTCAAAGGGCCACATCATTACTGCCACTGTTAAGAGCACTTAAAATCCGAAATGACTAAACCAAAATCTGCTTGAGGGGTTTTCTTCCATAGAAATTGTTTTGCCACTAAACAGGCCAAACCTCCAGTGTCCATGACCTTCATAACCATTCATCTTCATCCAAACATTCAATTTATAATCTCACACTTACAAACACTGCTCTGAGAAGAAAAACGTCTTTGGGGACAACAAACATCGAGCCCAAACATTCACCAATTACTGTACTGTAAATCTAAGCGACACACTTATACCACACACGTATTTACAGTACCTGCCGTTACAAACTTTTCTCACCTGATAAAAATATAAAATAAAAACACCTTTAAAGTATATGGAAATAAATTCTTTTCAATTTTGGTTCATTTCACAAAAATAAACGATTAGCTGTCGTGAACCAGTGTAGAAACGATTAGCACTTTTGCATACAAAACGAGAATGCATTTGTTCTTGATTTGAGAAGAGGCCACTCTCTGTGCAGGATAGCATTTGATTACTCAAAGTCTCACTGAACTACCAACTATGTCAATAAAAAAAAAAAAAAAAAATGAATGAAAAAATAACTAGTGTCACGAAACTATATAACCAATGTTAACTCTACAATGATCAGAGATTCATTATGAAGCTGAAATGCATTACTAGACAAACCTAATGGATGTGAGACTAGAATGTACGCTACATAGTCATTTGTCACAGTCAGTCATTCACCCAAAAATATTTAAAAGCAGCAAAAAAAACCCCAAAAAAACCAAACATGCTGTCTAATCAAATAACCAATATAT
>JBBPDC010000149.1:15038839-15070234 GCA_037974485.1 Hemigrammopetersius urotaenia | reverse complement strand
CACATAGTCAGCCATTCACCCCAAAATATTTAACAGCAGCAAAAAAAACAAAAAAACAAACATATGCTGCCTAATCAAATAACCAATATATATATATATAAAACATTTCCGATGTTATGCATGATTATTTGCTGTAACAAAACTGTACACATCAAAAATAAAAGTGTTCTGGGCAAGAATTATGGAAAAAAAGCCACCTGGGAAAAGGTTTTGCAGGGTAAAAAACAATTATAACCTAAATTAAAAAGCTATACTACACTCATATCAATTTGTACACTATTTTATATTTTTACATCAGTATCTGGATATTCGAAACACTAACATGAATCTTGTTTCTAAGTATATTCACTCAAAAAATCCCACAAAAATCAATAAAGTAAAAACACATTAACTCAAAAAAAAAAAAGAAAATAAAAAATAAAGGAAAATATATTCACTATTTAATCTTTATCGGTAATCCTTCTATAACAATACAGCAAAACGTTTTATCTGATATCTGAGCTTAGAAAGTAAGAACTGAGTGTGCAGAAGTCCTCACTTTTAGTAGCCAGGGGTTAGTAGAGCTTCTTGACTTTAAAAATTGGGCATTTTGAGGGGAAGCAAATAATATCACGCCTGGCATTAAAAGATGCAATTTGACTGGCCTAAATCTGATACCATGCCACACACACAGAGGCTCCAGGGGAAGGCGATAGTCATCTGCAGCAGCTCAGGGGTCCTGCTGAGGCCTCTAGGCTGCTATCTGTGTCTGAGGCCATGGTGGGCTCTGTAGACATGGAGGACACATCGTTGATGGAAGAGGAGGAGGAAGGCTGGGGGGATCCATTCACTACTGCTGCACCTGTGCTATGAGAAACACATAGATCAGTCATAATCACACACAGGTACTGCGTACACGCCATTAACAGTTAGTGACATCATGTATTCTAAAGGTACGGGTGTGTATCGACCAATTTTTGAATGTTTTGAATGTAAATACAGAGAAAGGAAAAAAGACAGGCCATTAATTATACTAACCACTAACATGGTGATCTGTATGTAACTATGGTTACTTTTTTATAGAGTTATAGTACTACAAAGATTTAAATATAAAATCATCTTTTTAACTTTTCAACTTTAACTTGTCATGCAAAGCAGTGAATACAAATATTTAGAAACTGGTCCCTGAACAGTTAAGCGAATTGACCCGTGTCAACAAATGCATTCTATTATTATAACAGCACTTACCTATACTGGCACTATATTTTTTATTTATTTTTAAGAAGAAATCAATTTAACTAACCTAGAGGAGGTGGCTGACCTCGGATCACACCATTCTTCATCCTCTCCTCCCAGTCAATAACCTCCTTATAAATCAGCTCTGATATAGTCAGATAGATAGATAGATAGCCAGATAGCCAGAGAAATAGACAGATATGTAGGGGCATACAGAGAGAGAGGGAGAGGGAGAGTATGTCATGGAAGCAGGCAAGGTGCCAGTTGCCACAGTGTACCCTCCCCATGCGAGTCGAAAGAAATATCTATCTGTCTAAATTAAGTAACATGCATAAGCCATTTAACCATGCCTGAGGGGGTCATTAACACTTTTCAGGTGACTTCATCAGACAAGCTTTTGACTACGTGTGCAGAGGGCAAATGATATTCACACTGAACTTTTGGCTCTTTCGTCTGCATCAAATTTCACACAGTGACATTAATGGTGAAAAAGGAATAGAGCTGCTGCCACCTTTCCACTCCTCCACTGTATGTTCCCTCTCATCCAGCTGCTTGTCCGTGATCGCTGGAGGAGGCTGGAATATGAAAAGAAATGAAAGGTACTTAAGTTTTTTTTGTTTTGTTTTTTTTGCACCAAATACTAGTTCTCAAGAGCGCAAAATTGTAGCTGGTGTTGTCATTCACCTCACATGTCAATATATCTTGACTAGTAATAGGAAATGAGGCAATTAAAAGAGGCATTTTCTTTAAGGGTAATGCATTAAACTGAGTTTAAATTAAATTGTTCTGAGAGCATATTTGGGGGTATATTTAGGGTTTACACTATAAAAAGGCATTTGTTTTACTGAACAACAAATATGTACCATAAATAAAAACACCACGATTTGTGTACTCACCGCCTCTACCTCCGCTGGGTCGTACCACACATTAATGTAGGGGTGCTGTAGAGCTTCTTCTACAGAGATGCGTTTGGAAGCATCTATTACCAGCATTTTGGAAAGCAGGTCTCGAGCCTGGCTCGCTAAAAACACATCAGACATTCAGAGTGCTGATTACCTCATATACATTTCAGGTGGACTTGAAAGGAAGACAGTACTGTTAATCACAAATTAAAGTATGAAGTGTCTGGGATAAGGGAAATTATGTACATCAGATTTCTTTGTGAACTATTCATACACACATACTATCCTTTTCAATGCAATCACAAAGAACACACCGCCATCATTTTTAAAGTAATGACACAGCTTTTGATTAACCCACTCTGTACCTTTCAGTTTGTTGTGATCTGAATCAGCAGGGAAGAGAACGTCAGGGAAGAGTTTTTCAAAGGTGTATCCTGCATATCGGGGCCTGTTCTCCACGTAAGTCCTTACAGACTGGTTGAGCTTCATCAGGAACTCTTGGGATGGGGTTCCCAGCTGCTCAATAACTTTGTTCCACTGATCAATATCTTGAGATTGCATGGTTAAGAAAAGCACTGCATTGTTCACACCGGATGCACCAGCGACATGTAAGCACAGCGTCATTAAGCAACCACACATCCAGTTCACACTGCTTCCCACTCATTTTCTGCCATGCTTCATTCAGAAATAGCAATGGGGAAAAAAAAGAGAAATGCAGCAGGGTGGAAGGCGTCGCATTCTGACGCATCTAAGACACGTATCAAGCAGAGTCAGTGTTGACTGAAACATAAAACCTATGTTTGGTCCATGAGACAGGTGACCTTCAAAAATGCTTTTGGTGGGAACTGGTTTACAATCAGACACTGTTTCTGATAAACGAGTAGTAGTTACTGTAGAGTTCAGTGCTCAGCAGACCAGGCCCTGATTTTATGAACATCCTACATATAAACACTCCTCAAAATGTAAAAGAGGGAACGGCATGAATGAGCAAGAACAGACAGGTAAGGATACGATCAGTACCTGGAAACAAAACACTACCTCTGACCATTTCAGCCATGATACAGCCAACAGACCAGACATCAACTGAAAATGAAATGAAAATGAATTTAGCATGCATCACAAACATAACTAAAACAGATAGAGCTAAGACACATGGAGGTGGAATGAGGGGTAAAAACACACGTGAAAATAATGAACATGCAAGTGATGTTTTGACAGCATCAGCCTTAAAAGGGAAACAGTAACTGAACAAAAAAAAAACAAAAAAAAACCACATAAATCTCACAAGACCGCCAGCACAACCTTCCATAAGAAGATTTAAAATAAATATAAATAATCAAACTAGTAAACAAAAAATAAAATCACTGACTCATCATGAGTTGGACAGTGTGTTCATAAAACCATTCTTTCCATTTACTTGGAGTAGTTTGCTACTTTGAGAATAGTGGCATAATGGGTAAGCACATACCAGTTCAGTTACAGTTTATCTGAACTCTGATGGCTAATTTTCCCAAATGAAACTCTTCCGTGACCTTACCAGTTAAACCTGCGAGATGAAAAAAGCTAGCAAAAGCAGGTCTTGAGTTCATCTGCACCTCATCAACACCCTCTACAGAAAGGACTAGTCAGTCCACTTGACCCCAATGGAAAATGACAGATGGGAAAGAGCAGCACATGTAACAAAGTTGAGTTATGGTGTCAGTGTTGTTAACATATCATTAATTCCATCGTGGTACCTCCCCAACCACAAAAAAATACAGAAAAAAAATGGATGTTTATGGATCTATTCTAGATGAAAACGCTGAGAATATACAGCTCTACTGTATTTTTAAAAAAAAAATCATTTGATCATATTATTTGACAAGAAATTGGGTCCACTAGAGGCAGATGGACAACGTGGTTTCTGGATCTTCTTCTGCCTCTAAAAATATTCCCGCATAATGTGATAAACCACCAAGAACAGCACAAGGATACAGTCCCTTCCAGGGAAAAGGATTTTGTGACGAACCATTTCTGCCAAAATACAGCCCACAGACCAAATGTCCACTAATCATTTGTAGCAGGAAGAAAGAGAGAAAACAGTTAGGCAGCAAACAAGCAAGAATTAGTCAGCTGGTAGTTGTTATGTAGATTCATCATTATTTCATTTTGTGGAATCATCAGACCATGCAAAACTGATGCTCAGCAAGACCTGCAACATAAACAGCACATCACACCAAACCCATAAGGCTAATGAAAGCAAAGGAGTGTCCTATCAAAGCATGAAATGAGACGTGCAAGATGAGGATGATGTTTGCAGTTAAGCATCTGCAAGAAGTGCCAAGAGGGCATTCTGAAACTTGTCAGCAGCACTGACCATTGGCTTGGTATCCCATTCCCAGGATGACTTCAGGGGCTCTGTAGTAGCGTGTCACCACATATGGTGTCATCAGCAAACCGGTAGCTGCTGTCCTGGCCAAGCCAAAGTCCAGGATCTTTAGGGTACAATCCGACTTGACTACAATGTTACTGGGTTTCAGGTCCTGCAGATGTAAAGGAGCACACATTGTATTTCAAGAACACCAATGCAAAGCTAATGTATGATCAAAAGTGAAGTGATCAAAAATGTGTGAAGTGAATTCATAAAGGTGGTGTGGAGACCGTTGTACTACTAGGTTCCCATCATTTTGTGCCCTTGAATTTTACAGCGGGCCCATCACCCCTAGTAATAAGAGGTATTGTAGATTGTCCTGAAATTTGTTGTCCAAGATTCAATATGCTCATTGTTTGCCTCACTATAAGAGTAATCTGGGCGGCTTAGTCATAAAATAAAAATAAAAGTTCAGTATTTCTGTTTTTTTTTTGACAGACATTAACAGTCAACATGACAAAACTGAAAAATGGCTGACACCTTGAATATTCTGCTACATTTAAGTGTACAACTGTGAGTGGGAACAGTTTAAGCTGCGGCAGGACGACTCCCTGCAGTGCTAGTGTTAGCCACATTAGCTGGCAGAGCTGATGGACGCCGATGCTGTTACTGCAGGTTGTGCAGGTCTCCATGCTGTTTGTGCGTCTAGAGTGAAGTATCTCCACACATGTGATGTCTGTCTGTGTTGTGGTCTCGTGTTTAGATAGCCCTCACGCTAATAGTACCGCCCCTTTTATGAAGGGCCTATAATAATTGGTTAAACCAGGTAACGCGTGTCAGCGTAAGAGGCAGAGCTTGCATTGCATACACAAGCGAGGGCAGCGAGAGAGGAAAAACCACATGACTAGTTGACTTCTCTCAGGGGGCGTCGACTCGTGCCTCTGTAGTTGACTATTGTGTTTATGCCCTAATATATATACATTTCATGGTATGCCCTTGACATTTTTCAAATATTATGCAGGAGGATTCTTTTGGGTGTAATGTTGTTTACCAGAGCGGTCACTATTATAAATTGATTACTTGATCATTTAAAATGTATGATCTTGTTGACTACTTTGCAATTTAAATTATAAACATAATCCCATTTGTCATTATAAAACTGTCTTTTCATACAGAACATTCTCAATAAGGGGCAGATATATAATCTTAAGCTGCTTTGCATCACCCACACCAGCAGGATCTCACATGTGTGTGTATGTTTGTAGCGACCAAGTTTGTGTATGCAAATTAATACGAAAGGCAAGTTGTAATAAACTGCATATTTATATAAAATTATGTTTATATACTATCCTACACCCTCATTATTGCTCCAGTGTTCCTTTACTAAAGGATGCACATTTAAGGTTTTGGCTGAGGGTTTGCTTCTCGTATCCTAATATACGATTGAGAACAGCTATGACATCCCTCTCTAATAAATCATCCACATTGGTAATCTGCCTGTTTGAAGGTTGTCATTAATGAAAACAAGAAGATGACCTTGCCAGGGCACATAATTATCCACACGTAATTCCTATACTTCTAAGCGAAAAATACTTCACTGTACCAAGTAAAATCAATACTGCCTCCTTGTGCTACATGATAGATGAGAGAACTGTTTACTCTGGGCTGATCGCTTTCCTTCTTGGTCCTCTCAGCACGTTCCTGCCTCGCCTGCGCAATGCAGTCAGCAGCAGCAGCAGGCAGGACGAGCTGGAGCTTTTTGTACTCAGCTGTGGGGATGGAGCCCCTCCCCCTCCCTCACCTTAACTGATTATTAAGCTTTTTGCCCTCAGTGCTACACCAGCTCCGTACGACAGTGTTTCCTTTTAGGCTACTGAGCACAGACCCTGTGGATGATCCCAGCAGCGTGGAGGTGTTTAATTCCACACAGCATCTGGTACAGCAGATACGACAGCCGCTCATGGTCCAGCTCCATCTGAATGACTTGGCAGAGGTTGGCATCCATCAGCTCCATTACTAGGTAACTGTCGTCGGGTTGGTGGGGAGAGAGAGGGAGTGGCAAAAGAGGGCGTAAAGGGGGGAGGGGGGTGCGAGAGAAAGGGGCGGGGGAGTGCGTGTATGTGTGTGAGAGAGAGTGAGAGAGAGAGACGAGGGTAATTAAGCAATGGTCCACATTTTTCCTCACCTTTAGTGCAGTGTGCTTGAAAATAATCTGCAATTTTAGCTTCCAATTAATATGTCTTGATGACTGTTAGAAGCATTCTGCAGTATACTTACACATCTTGGAATTCTTCTAATGTTTTTTGGGGTGTAAAAACATTTAAGAGGCCAATAATCTGCAGATAAAGATAAAATAACCTTACGTGAGGATGAAACATATAACAACTGAATAATGGCATCAGTAAGCACCGATTAGTTTCCCACAGCACTGAAGTCTGTCTAATATTTCAGAAGGACTTACATTTTTATGGTTGACACACTTCATCAGCACCAGCTCTCTGTACGCTCGTTTGGCATGTGTCTGATTCTGGAAAGGCCGGCTAAGTTTTTTAATAGCCACATTTCTTTCAAGGTGGTGGTCATATGCTGAACTACAGGGGAATAAGGACAAATAGGTCATGAGTGAACATTCGTCGACTGATCCATGTTTTGCTGCAACTCAGCTGCTGATGTTGGATCTCCAAGCATAAGCACATACCAGACTATTCCCTGTGCTCCTGAGCCCACCGGCCTTAGATTTTGATAGCGCTTCAGAACAGTGAATGTTGAATCCCCCACATCTATACTGTAGAATTCCTTTTCTCTTTTGTTTTTATTCATGGTGAAGTCCAGGCAAACTGATGTCTTAGCATTCATGCAGTGCAGATGTCTATAGACCTAGACCACAAACAATAACATGATGGGAAACATTACACATCTGTCACAGTTCATCTGAAAAAGCAATGTCATACAGCAATCATTGTATATCTAAATCAAACGATACTGAGAATGAATAGCAGTGTGTTCAGCAAGACTAATTTCTTCTCACCTGCATACTTCCAAACTTCAGCAGACAGAAGACAAGTGTTTCATATACTATCATCATAGAACACCACGAACGCATCTATAATGAGCCTGAGTTGTCCTGATTATTTTAAAAGTCTCAAGACTGAAAAGTGAATACTCAGGATTTCTAAACCCATGATAACAGACTAGAAACATCTTGTCAGTATCTTTTATAAAAATAATTACAGTGGCAGACTGTGAAGATGATGAGTTATATCTGCTATATCTGAAAGCAATTTAAATAACTGTCTGAGCAAGTTTAAGGGTTAAGAAACAAACAGATGAGTTACACAAGAGGCAGATTCCAGAAATATCAAGCCTTCATATCTGTAACCCCACCAAAACCTAAATGCCATACTTATGATGGATAACAGCAATCATAGTACTTAAAAGGGCACTATGTATTTTAACCCAGATCTTGTATTTTAACCCAGATCTACTGTCCACACACAGCATTTAGGCCACACATCTGTCACAGTACCGAGGAGACGTTTTAAATACTAAATCTGCGGACACAGGACCAGCATTCAAGAGGGATATCGAAATTAGATGAGTCTAGTCCTTTGTAAAAGCATGACTATAGATTCACTTTCGATCCAGCAGGTGCAAAACAGTCTGGTGCCTCTTCGGGGCTTTTAGTCGAGCTGTAAAATCTTTTCTTTACGAAGCAATTCAATAGATCAATATTTGACAGTGTTATTTGGTGTGGTAGCGTGCTGAAGATCAACAACCTTGATTAGAGACTCAGTCCCCATTCAGTCCCTCCTGTCAACACTAGGATGGTAAGGAGGGACATTTTGAGACTACACCACTACTAAACTACCCAACACATTCGTTTGTGGTTGTGGCATCGCTACCACATACAGACAGGAGCCCGAACACAGCGAGAACTGGGTGGACTAGCGAAGGGGAGGCTGGATGCAGGGCACTATGAACAGCTTGACAATTAGCCTAGCTAGCCTCCAAACAAGGCGTTGTATCTAAGAAGAAAAATAGGTCCAACCTTTTCTGAATGTGCCATTTTGTGGTAAAACGCGGATCCTCGTTATCCAGAGATGAAGGGCTGTCAGATAACCCGCACATATGGCTGAAAATCAGCTGTGGTGGTGCAGTGTGAGCCTGCTTGCACCCTCCCCCACAGCTAAACAATACACCCTCTCCATGGCTCCAGCACTCCCTACCTGCTGCCGGAGCGTCTCCAACCGTCTTCTTTCGTCCCGGGGTCCACCTCCAGCTCCGGAGCCTTCAGAGACGAGCGAGTGAAGCTTTCCGGTATTATTAACGTGTGTTGTTATTTAGCTGAAAACACCATGACCTCACTGCATACACACACACACATACACACACACACACGCACGCAGCCCTTCCTTCCACTGACAGGCAGGCCTAGCACGCGCCGCAGGCGACATGACGCTCTACGTCACACAATCCGCACGTTTCAGCGGCATCACACGCTGAGTCAGAGCCAATCACACAGAGACCTGTTTCTGTCTGTATATCTCTTTACATCTCTATCTATCTATCTATCTATCTATCTATCTATCTGTCTGTCTGTCTGTCTGTCTGTCTGTCTGTCTGTCTGTCTGTCTGTCTGTCTATCTATCTATCTATCTATCTGTTTGTCCATCCATCCATCCATCCATCCATCCATCCATCCATCCATCCATCCATCAGTTTACCTCTGTGTCTGTCTGCCTGTCTGTCTATCTAGGTGATTGTGGCTTTTCCATATACACCCTGACTGATTGCTGATTGATGTAATATGTTTAATAATTAATGTACAGTGCTGTGCAAAAGTTTTAAGCACCTGAGCAAATTATTGATCTCAGCAGTAAGTGTAGTTTTCCTTGTAAAAGAAGGACCATATAACATTATAATACTATGAATTAGCATAGGGTAAAAAGCAGGGGTTGAATGGTAATCTTAAATAACAATTGTCTTACTTGAGGAATTACAAATTTGCAACAACAAAAAACAACATTAGCAACAACAACAACAATAATAATTGTATTAGTTACATACAAGCAGTCAGATAAATAAAATAACCATGTTTGTATCATAGTGTGATCTGCAGAGCTGGGGTCTTGATGACAACAAATCAAATGACAGTGATCAGATAATCCCCAGAGTTGATAGCATTACCCTCTCATTCCTTCTGCACTCTCTGTGGAAAGACGCGTTGAAGGTGAATGTGAAGGACCATCCCGTTCCATTAACCAGCATGACTCCACTCGTACTAGGATCTAGTACTGTTATACACTCGATGAATGCATAGCACCCTTTTCAGTCTTATGACAACTCTCACGGTGAGTAGCAAGTGATGAGATGAGCCATTTCTCTAGCCTCACTTGTGCTTCTTCTCTGTCAGTACAGAAATCTACACCACACTGTCAGAGCTCTTCTCATAGTTTCCAGAGAGCTTTCATACCGAAGTGCCTGGCCTGGCTTTAGCCATTGGATTATTTAGTAAATTATAGCATATTTCTTTTGCTCACATAATGTGGCTCAGAAAAATTGCTTCATCATACAATAGATACTTATTGGGGTTGAGTGACCAGTTACAGCTTTCTTACAGCAGGTTTAACTATTAATTTAGAGTATATCAATAGCAACAGCAACTCCAGTGTTGTGTAACACTGCTATTCCCGCTATCTTGCTTCCACTTTTCTCCTCAAAAAGTCATTTGGCTGTCTAGTGGACTGGCTCAACACAGAATTTGTTTCATGCTGGACTGGTATGTTGGCCACAAACAGGTGATGCATGTCAGGCAAACAATCTGGTCTGCCTTTTCATGTTTTCTGCCTCCCTTTGCTGCTGTCTGGATGTCATCAATGGTCACTTGGAGGAAGCATGCTATATCTTACAAATCAGATTTCATACTCAGCCTGCTCAAACCTTGCACATATGAGGTTTGTGTGGGTAGCATATTTGGGACTACTATATATGCTCAAACCACTCCCAACCCCTCTCCCCGTCACAGATGCCTTTATTCATGGATACTCAAAACACATGCACATCAAACTCAGTGCTAACATATGTTGCTGACAGCCTCAAACAATCTTCAGGTAATAGAAGGTTTCTGATCTCCTCTACTCCACACATCACTCAGCTGTTCTTGCAGGTGGATCTCTTCTTGTGTACAGTAGTGTGTAGTTTTCCTCATTACTGACATAGTGGCCTGATCCCATGTCTAACATCTTTGTTATATTCCAAGAACCAGGCACTGGACATGGAATCAGTCCTACTGAGCGTTTCTATTAACTAAGAGGTTAACGCAGTGCTAACCCAAGAACTAGCTAATGAGTAGAGGAATGCACTAATCTAATTGTACCTTAAAATTAGATTCAAGGCCTGAGTGTGAAACCCCTTAATCTTTAATGTAAGGCGTTCAGGAGGTTCTTTCATTTAAGAGACAAATATGAAAAAGTAAGGTGAAAATTCAGTAGTTTAACCCCTTAATCAGCCTTAATCTGCACGCTTTCCCCTTAATTTCTCTAATTTCCTATATGGGGAATTAAGGTTGAAATGAAGGTAATTTTGAGGTGTAGAATTAAGGTGTTTGGTTTCATGGTCCATGGTTTAAAAAAAAAAAAAAGAAAAGGGGAGAGAAAGGCTATGAAAAGTTCAGTGACTGTACATAAGTTATACAAAATTAGGGTCGAGGTGGTCAACCAGAGGGAACTGAAACACAGATGGGTCAGACAGGCACTGGAGTTTTCACAAGGCTTATGAGTGTAAAAGCAAATGCTGGATCAAAACAACGAACGCTGTAAGGGTTTGTTCATGTACAGACCTCCAATTCTCTAATGATGAGGCGACTTATTCTCAGTCTTGGAGCAGTTTAGCACACTTTACACACTTTACATAATAGTTCCGCATCTTTACCCTCTGTTTAGATTTTAAAGATAATGCTGGAAAGGTTTTTGGGGTTACAACTGCACTTTAAGCCCTTCAACCATTACAGCTAATCTTCACTTTTTCTTAAAGATTTTCAAAACATGCTCTAAAAGAAAGCAGTTATGCAATGTTTAACTGTAATGTATTGGTCTTTTCTGTTTCTGCTATATCCTTCAGTTGTTGTGTATTTACATTTTTAGGAAGTAATATGTTTTTTTAATGTATAATAAGGAGTCAGGAATTTGAATTATACCATGATATAATTTACCGCTATTAGGCCTGCCTCCGAATCCCGAATTTTTTTTTAAGTCATATACATAGTCATAAATGCAACTTTAGTTAACTACCTCGCGTCAGACTGTCCAAGTCTGGGTTGTGGTGTAACGTAAAGTAATGTAACATCATCACTGCTTACTAACATTACCAAGAATACTATAATAAATTCTGTTGAAAACACTAAACATATCTCCCAAATCGTGAGGTTACGTTTTCTCAGGAGGAAGTCTAGCAGGGATCATAGGAGCAGAAATCCCTGCACGCCTCCTGGTGCCTTCTTCCTCTCACCTGGAGCTGTCAAAGCACTTGCAGTAATCCAATTGAGTTCTTAACTCTCCAAGCTAAATATAGAGCCAATTTGAGGGGAAAACGTTCTCAGGCTGCACAGTCACCCACTTCAAAGGATAATCATGAATATGGCTATGAAACATCAGATTATGTTTTGAACTGTAGTTGTTTTTTTGACAGGAGCAATGAAAAGTTACTCGTTGCTGTGCTTGCCAACAGAAGCTGAAGGAAACATCCTGTGACCCGGAGGATTAATGTAGCTGATCACATTCTCCAGACATCAGCGGGGGAATATTAAGGCATCGAATGCAAGAAGGTAAAAATGAAGACGATTTCAGTTACTTAGACCTGATTTAGTTGACCCTTGAGATTGAGAACAAGAGAAAACCAAAATGATTTTGTAAAAGTGAAATGGAACAAATGATCTTATTGCTTATTCATTTTGCATGTTCTGTAGTAACAGTGTTCATATCACTAAGTTCAGCACTAAATTCTAAATTCAGCCTATCCAGTTATTGGAAAATGAGGGAACATTTAAAGCTGATTCATTTCTTACCTGAGTGGGGTTTATCCACAATGTTTAAAGCCATTATACTTCTGTAATTACTGACCTAGCTCCTACCGGTGTTATTGAAGTTCGAGCCCAAGTTTCTGCAAGAATATTTTTGTTAATGGGAATTAATTGTAAATTACTTTTGGAATGTCTGTTTATAAATAGATTGTTAATAGATATTTTTAGGATGTATATGTGTCCTTGTATAAGAGCTCTTCCACTAAAAAGGAACTTAGAAGATAACTTGGTCTAACATGACTCTCACATGTCTTTGCTGGGTTTTATCAGATTTAGGAGGGTTGGGCATAAGGGACAGATGTATTAAGACTATAGCGTAACTGAATGATATGCTCCACTAAAATGTTATTGCAAAAAAAGGCACAAACTTATTTTTATCGTAAAGCTAGATAGATAGTACTTCTAACTAGTGGCTTTCTTTGATGGTATTATTTCAGTGGTTTTCTTCAGGCAATAATGAATGTACTGTCTAATCGAGAAATGTTGCCCCACCAGTATCCTTTCAGAAAAGTGTATAAATCCCAAAAGAAAGAAAGGTTACTTAACCAGTTAGTTTATCCAGTTCTTACCCAGTTATTCTCATATTTTGGGTCTACAGTTAATAACCATGTGACAAAATACCACATTGGTGTTCATTTCCACATGCTGCACAGATACATCGAATTTGGGTTAAAACAGAATAAATGGGTTAAAGTTTGAGTAGCTGTTTAAGATTCAGTTAGTTCTACTATTTCTGATGTGCTATAGAATTTGAAAGTCAGAATGAAAACAAAAAATAGACCTGTAGCTTGTAAAAGTTTGTAGGAGTATCATGAATAGGATCTGGTTTAGAATAACAAGTGTAGAATATTTCAGTATTTCTTTCACAGATTCTACACATTTAATGTTTACGAACCAAATTGGTCATGTCCACTATTGTGATTTATCATATACACAGCAAAATGTTTGGATAGTTCTTTTTGCAGCAGTTTTGGGTTTAACTGCTTTTGTCTACTACAGTTTAGTTTGGTCAAATTCTCTACAAAATTGTCATCACAATTGCAGTACATTTTGTTTTTTGTAGTTGTCACTTTGTACAAAATAATACCAAACCTAATCGGAGAAGTGCATTAGTGTTGTTTTAATGTTGCCATCCGAATCTCAGTTTAATTCTACATAATGTTAATTATGCATCAAATACTGAACATGTGAAACTGGCCTTTTTTCCCAAGATTACTTCACTTGCCCTCCATTAGATCTATGTTAGTTTGCTCATTTTTTTTTACTTCAAATGAAAGTATCTATAAAGGTTTATACAGGACTTCACTGCTGATGGATTACTACAAAGGTCAGATAAAGTCAGTACTTAGACTGACCTGGCACTTGGATTTAGCATTTCGTGTAAGATACATGTCTACATCTTATACATACAAAAGAAACACTGTTACATTTCAGTGAAGACAGAATGGCTAGTTTGGAATTTGGGGGTTTTAACATTTAGAAGAAGACTAATTTGTTTGTTGTCAGATTTTTTGTTTTCAGCCTTCAACACTTTTATTTTTTGTTGTCAGATTTAACCGGCCCGTAGCTGTCTTGCTGCTGCCAAAAGCAAGATGCCACAACAGTTGCATGTCTGCTTTCAAAATACCATGTGAAAGGTATTTAGTGGGGTAACCAATGTGATTACACTGAGCCATGGCCTTTTCATTTTGACCTGTGTGAGCACTACTGTTCCTCTAAACCACATCATTCAGTGAAGCAGCGTTGGCGGTTAGTTTGTACTTAGTTTGTATCATTCGATGATTATAATGAATTGAAATGTATGCATAAAAAAATCTATTGATCATTTTCACATGTGTTCTGGATGGTACTTACAAAGCAGCTAGCAGTATTTCTCATTGATGGCTTACCATGTGACGTTACAATATGAAACACGAGACAAAATCATTGACTAAGTAAATCACTCAGTAAAACATTCTGAGCGTTCCGAACGAATAAATTAGTTAGCAAGTTAGCAAAGTTAGCAGTTAGCAAATATAGGGCAATCTGTTTGGTGTAAGATTTCAAATGAAAGTCTAATGCTATGTTTAAATATGAAGCTATGTCAACACACTACACTCTACAACCATTATTTTGTGTATTGTAATGTAATAATTAAAAATGATATACTATATTATTATGTGGAGTATATTATATTATATGGAGTATTTAAAGTATGCACTGTACAGATGTGCTGCTGGTGGGGAACCTTATCATCACCATATTCCATTGACATCTGTGATGCACAGCCTCCTTTGTCCTAGTGCCACCTATCTGTATTCTGTGAGCTAGTTTCCCTCTTCCTTTTCTCCAGGAGTCTGTCCCGTGAGTCTGCAGGATGAGCAGCACGTTCGTGACCCTAGCTGAGGTGCTAGAGGCTAGGGGAGGGCCTCTAGAAGAAGATGAGATCTGGTCACTGCTGCTGGGCTCTGCTGAAACGCTGCTGGATCTCTCTTATAAAGGTAAAGGTGATAGATTCGCACTCAATCTCCACAAACAGTAGATTCTTACTGATCACAGATGCAGCGTATGTTATTGTATACTTAGTATTTAATGAGTTCCCTTTTTTTCTAGGTCACAACAACATCTGCAACATCATCAGTCCTGCGTCACTGCTCCTGTCTGCAACTGGCACTCTCGCGTTCAAGAATTGTGCAATGACAGATGAGGCGTGTGCCTTTACTGCACCAGAGATGCTGCAGGGCCGTGCCATCACCACTAAACTGGCCATGGAGAAGGTCAGTAACGAGTATGATGTGTTTCACTACTAAGAGTCTTATGGTAATAGATGAGCACTGCAGCAAAATAGTTTTTCTTCCATCTAAACATGTCTTACAGTTATTCACCTTTTAAATACTAGGATTGAAGAATACAAAACTGGGGGTCTGTATACTCCATTTCAGTGGATTTTGTGGATTTTCTTGACTATAGGACCAACAACAGGGCTAATTTGAATTAGTCCCTTGTCTCTGTGTGTGCAATGTGGCAGGAATATATAGTATGTGACTTCAGGGAGAACCCATGAAACACAAAGTCTGCCATCTAGTGGTGATACAGGAGGAGCTCCTTGTTTCCATCTGTCCAGATTAATCAGTTCACCATTACTACACCAGTTATATTAAAAATAAACCCACACACATGCACTTTTACTATGCAATATGGTTTAAAAAATATATAAAAATAGAAAAATGCTGAGAATTTCAACCAGTAAACACATATATTTTCTGTCTATCATTGTGAACTTTGGGAATTCTTTAATGCCAACATATTCATGTGACTCCTGAACAAATCCATCATAAAATGTTTGCTTTAAAAGGTAGTCCTGGAAAGACAAAAAAATCAGTATGGGCTAAGATATTTAAAGTGGCTTAAAAACACAGCGTTCCAGTACATTCTATATGTACTGAATCATATAATAATAATAATAAGAAGAAGAAGAAGAAGAAGAAGAAGAAGCAGAAGAAGGATACATTTTATTTCTAATGCACTTTCCATTACAAACAATCTCAAAGTGCTACAAAAAAAATAAACAGCAAATAAAATCACAACAAAAAATCAACAAGAGTAGGCTTATTTAAAAAGGTGAGTTTTAAGGCCACATTTAAAAGTGTATATATAAATTTAACGTATATGCACAGATATATAGATATTTATGATATTTTATACATCAGTGTTGCTTGTGTTCATATTTTTTATATTTTCATATTTTTTCCCATCAGATCTCATTTGATTTACAGACCAAAAGAAATGGTCCTAAAATACATAGAATAAAGACTGAAATTTGTATATTTAGTTTGTTAGCATATTTTGTCAAGGAACACAAACAAAAACTCTCATTAATGAGAAAAGATATGTTCCATCAGAGGCCCTGAAGTCCCTGAACAGGTAACCATGTAATTAGAGCAAAATACCCAGTTAGAACAATGTAAAGTGCAAATACTGAATATACTAATGCAAAATAAATGGGCATACGTATGTGTTTATTTGTGGTAGAAATGTATCCAAATAATTATTTAATTTTCAGATTTTCTAATTGGTATTAGGTACACAATGTATGTTATATTGTCATCATGGGAGATATTGCTGCACACAAAACTTACTTTACAATTTTGTGCTTCTTGCAAATCATACTTCTTTGCCTTTATTTTGAAGACATACATTTTGTTGGTATATGTTGTTCTGAATAGGCTTTACACACTCAAAAAAAAAAACAGTGCCAAGTTGCAATTAATACCAACACTAGCTGTTAATATTTTTAAAAACTTTTTATATTCAAATGTGTTACAAATGAATAAAGCATTTTGCACGGTTTTGTTTCTGAATGCATTTGAATGCACATTTTTGCTGTTTAAATATTTTCTATTGCTTTGCCATTATTCTTTTCAGATGACTGTGTACTCTCTTGGCATGACTCTGTATTGGTCAGTGGACTATCACCTTCCTCAAAACCAGGTGAGACTCTTAATTACTGAAACGTGCATGTAAGTGAAACTTTTGGACTTTTGTTGCCGTAACATTGTGAATGTTCTATTCTGGTGCAGCCCATTCAGCTGAGTGACTCTCTGAACTGCCTTCTGCTGAGCATGTGTGAAGACATGGCTCACCGTCGAGTAAATCTCAACACCATCTTGGAGGCGTGTGAATCGCACCACAAAGCCTCGCTCCTGCCTCCTCCTGACAAAGTTATCAAACAGCTGGTGGAAGACGTCTTCCATGATTCTGTAAGCCTTGAACAAAGTCATTCACATAAAGGGCAAAGCGGCTTATAGTGTGGAACTGGTGCCTGCGCTGTGGTGGTGATGTGGTGGCTTTTTGTGTTTGTGTTCAGGGTGACCGAGCTGCTCTCGCAGAGAACACAGTCCAGCTTAGTGGCAGAAGCCAGATGATCCGAGAGAGACTTCATGGTAAGAATGCTTATTGACAAATTAAAACCACAGATTAAAAGGGAACATAATTTCCTGTTGTGGGCGAATGACACTGCATACAGCTTTTCTTTTCCATTGACTGTGCTGCTCTATCAAGGCTAGAAAATAACTAAAGTCAAGATGAAACTATGAACATGACATATGTATTTTTGTTTTTTTACATAGATGCTTTATTGTCATTGTGTCAGTACAACGAGATGTCGTTTGCCGCTAGATTTAGAAAAAATATAAAAGCAAAATTGACAGAAGTAGGTTTAGAATACAGTTAAACACAACTAAAGATACATTGTGTGCATACTTATATACAGCAGAGATAAGGGTTGAGACAGGGGTGCTATAGCAATATATTAAAAATTGTTTTGTAAAAAATGTCAATTATTTATTACTTCAGTACTAAAGAATGCATATGATAATGACCTCATTACTGCCTCTAGATCCTGTCCTTGTTCTTGTTAACACCAATGGGCTTAAAATTGATTTCTGCCATTATTTTAAAAAAAATCTTCATAGTTCAGTCACTAAAATGTATTTTTATGTGAGATGATTTATTTTAGAGCAACTTACCAGCTTGTATTTCTTTACAGTGGCAATGATAGCTATCAAGGCTTTGGTGTCTACAGTGCTATTTTATTCCCTCCCCAATTACTTGTGAACCTACATGTGTTTTTATTAGAGGTGGGCATAGATTACTTTTTTTAATCTAGATTAATCTCATTGTAATCTTGAGATTAATCTAGATTAATCTAGATTAAAATGCCCCCCCCCAATGATCCCAATGCCTGTTTTTATAGTGTAAACCATAAATATGCCTCCAAATGTTCTCTCAGATCACTTTAATTTCATTTGGAACTCAGTTTAATACATTACCCTTAAAGAAAATGTAAATATTAACCCAAGGTTTAAATATGGAAAAGTCAGGAACAAGAGAGAGACAGAGAATAAGAGAGAGTGAGAGAGAGAAAGAGAGCGAGAGAGAGAGAGATACAGAGAGAGACAGAGAATAAGAGAGAGAGTAAGAGAGAGTAAGAGAGAGCGAGAGAGAGACAGAGAGAAAGAGAGCGAGAGATACAGAGAGAGCGAGAGAGAGACAGAGAGAAAGAGAGAGCGAGAGAGAGAGATGATCCGTGCGCTCTGGAAAAGTCACGAACGAGAGAGAGAGCGAGACAGGTTTAAAACGGGCGCGATCCGGAAAATTCACGAACCAGAGAGAGAAAGAGAGAGAGAGAGAGACAGACAGACAGAGAGAGAGAGTAAATCCGTGCTAAAATATCAAGGTGAAGTCATCATAGCTTGTAGTATAGACCCAGCTCCCAAACCAACTTTGTGAATAGATTAACGGCGATATTTTTTTTGTCGCGCGATAAGAGTCTCGCCTTAACGGCAAAGCACTAGTTTTTATCATTTTATTTGTCACTTGTTGTAGTTTTTATATGTAATGTTAATGTTTAAATAACAGTAAATCTGCAAGGTTTTCTTAGAGGACAACTTTGACTTAAAATAAAAAAATATAATATGAAGTTAAAATAAAAGTCTCCAGAATGTACTCTGTACTAAATATACTTTGCTACTAGCATGTCCACAAACAGTCAATGAGTATATAGATCTACCTAATCTCATTTTCAAGTGAAGCAAAGAATACTTGAACAGCAGCTGAAATGACTCGCAATGGCGTGAGCCTACATACTGTTGCTTAATGTATTAATTGTTCATCTGTGAGCTGACATGAGGCTTCCCTAACTGTATTAATTGTAATCTATACACACATTTCATTGGATTTGGGTTGCCCGGGCAAATTACAGGCTTTGACCTGCCCGTGCGTAAGTCTATAGACAAAATAGACAGTCGCAATAGAATAGTATGGCGCTCGCAATAGGATTAAAGGTTTAACCTAAACTGAACACAGGATTACAGCCCTATGAAAACTTCTAATCAGCCTGTGAGCGAAGATGCTTAGAAGTAAACCCTTGTGTTGCTCTTAAGTTTGGACACAGACTGGCAAGCTTACCTAATGTTGCCACGTGTTACTCTGGCATCCTGTACTAGAGCACTCTAAGCAATTTATCTGCTGCGCTCCTGATTTGACAGGGAAACAAGGACCATACCCTGGCTACACTGAAGAAAGTGGAGCAGCGGCAGAGAGACGCCGACTGTCACTGGATTCACAGGCCAAACAAGGTAAGCAGAGCTTTGTTCCTGCTGCACTTACTCTCTGTGGAACTGAGCTGCATATGGCAGGTTCATAAACAAATGTAGGTTTTAGGTTGACATTTTTCTACATGATATAGATTATTAATAATTAAAAGGATATTAATAATTACTTGATTTAATATTAATAATTAAATTATTTAAAATTAATAAAGACCTTATATCTTTGTCAGAGTTTATATATGACTGAATGCTGCAAGGAAATGCAAAAAGAATTTTTTAATAATGCATTAAAGATTCGGAACTCTTTATTACAGCTGGGTAGTACATTAAATATTCTCAGTGTATCAGAAATTGTTCTAAATGAGATGTAGGGAATGACTATAGCACAAAAATCTATCAATACATCACTACATGGAGCCTATTCCAGTGCTCTTGGGCCAAAATATATTTTTCTATTTTGAAAGAAATACTGCAAAAATTAAGACAAAGAAGCACTTTGCTGAAATGCTGGAAAGGGCTACAAAAAATACTGTTGAATGTTGAACACTCAATGGAGCCATCACAGTACCAATATCCTCAGCTTGAGAACAAGATGTCAACTGGTGAGGAAGGCTACACAAAACAATGGTCATTCTCAGAAGTCTGCAAAACTGCAGGAACTGGGCATTTTCACAATATTGCAGGAGAACTTGTTCTAGTCTTTTAGCATCACAATGACAAATCATTAAAAATTAGCCCAGATGGTACATGCTTACCTGAAAAGCTAAATCATTTTGTACTGAAATGTAGGGACTGAATGCAGACCCAATATTTGAGTTTTTCTTTTCGGTTAAATATCTACAGACACATATTTTATTATTACTTTGGAAATTTGGAAATATTGGCCTATGTGTTCTTCACACAAAAAAACCTGAATGGAAAATGTGTGCAGTTCTTTTGTAATACAGTTCTTTTAAGGGGGCTGAATATTTTGGAAGCTACTGTATTTTTAAAATAATTGTTGAGATTTATTTTCCAGGAGGTTTACATCAGCAGAAAAGCTGGTCCCTCAGAAATAAGTCGTCACAGATGCCTGCTTACCAGAGCATTCAGAGCAGGTAAGCAGCACTGACATATGATTTAACTTTACCTTAGCTGACATTACTACGAGACCCCAGACGAGTGTTTTTCTCTGATGAGAAGCTTCTGCTGTGGCGTGTCAGAACTCCACAGGGAATGCATCACAGCGGTCGTAATAGCAGCTGGCTGTCCCAGAGTCCGTACCTCCACGTTCCCTGCAAGGGCGAACAAAGACCTCCCAGCCCCACTGTTACTCTCAGTGAATCTACAGTCAGCCTCACCCACAGGAAGACCAAGGTACTGTGCTCATTTTGTTCTTTCTCTTTATGCTTTGCAGAGCCTAGTATTTTTTCTATAGTATCTTTTGTTCTTTGTTGTTGTTCATCTATGTGTGTATTTTGATCAGAGTCTAGGACCTGAGTTTGCAAGAATGGTCGATGAGCCTCGCATCATTTTAGAGCTGCCTGGATCTATAGTGGTAAACTTTATTTAAGTAACTTGTGTTCTGTTTGATATACAGTATGTCATTGAGCATTACTGGGATTCTGTTAGCAGTCGTGGCTCTTTCTTACCTCTTTCTTGTTGCTTTTTCTCTGCCTGTCCATTGATACAGTCAAAGAAAGGAAAGTCCTGCTTATCCCAGAGAGAACTTAGTGTTGTGATGCCAAACGAGCAGTGTGTGATTGTGAGGTGTGACATCAAGTCCAGGGGCAGAGATGTCTTCGACATGGTTGTGGCTCATGCTAACCTTGTGGAGCACTTTTACTTTGGCCTTGCTTTCATTGATGGTAATTTCTTATTTCCGTTGATGGCAGATTTCTTTAAGGTCTGGTGTTGGTGTAGTCATTTACTGTTATGTGTTTTTGCATTTGGATTGAGCTTAACTGCCCTGTATGGTTTCTCTTCTCTTAGATGATGAATTTTTCTTTCTGGACCAAGAGACAAAAATCTCAAAAGTTGCTCCAGACTCTTGGAAGAAACTACCTAATACTACCTTCACCCTTTTCCTCCGTGTTAAATTTTTTGCTGATGATGTCTCTTTTATATTGTGAGTCTTATTCTGATCTCCCTGTTTCCTTCTGTAAATCTGTACTTATGATAACATTCAGTAGGACAATCTACACTAATGGTTATGGAAAAGTCGAAGGATTCTCTGTGTTGTGTGATTTTTAAAGGCACAGACTAACTCGCCACCAGTACTATCTTCAGCTGAGGAGAGATATTTTGGAGGAGAGAGTGTACTGTAATGAGGACACTGCCGTTTTCCTCGCTGCTCTGGCCCTGCAGGCTGAGTTCGGAGACTACATGCCTGAGGTAAAGCACCAGTGTTTTAGTGGGTTAGAAGGTTATCTACTATCATCAAAGCATACAAACATACACTGGAACTATACAGGGTTTCTTTTAGTGATTTTAGCTGCTTTATCCAGGTGTATGGAAGGAATTATTTTCAAACCGAGCACTACATATCAAAAAGAGTGATGGAAAAAATAGCCTTGCCCTGTTTGAGGGAGGAGTTGCCAAGATTACATGCCAACAATGCCCAGATGCTTCCAGAAGAGGCTGAGATGGAGTTTTTAAAGGTAATCAATTTGGTTTAGAGCCATATTCACAGAGTTTATTCATTACAAATTATTATATAGTATAATCAGAGCAAACAAGGCAAGAATTGAGATGTGACAAAAATATCAGTTGTATGAACAAATTAAATGCATGGTATTTTGTCCCAATTGTGCATACATTCATAGATTGCACAGCAGCTGCCAGAATATGGAGTGCTGTTTCACCGAGTGGCTCGAGAGAAGAAGCTTGTCATTGGAGAGTTGACTCTGGGAGTTTGTGCCAAAGGGGTTATGGTTTATGAAGTCAAAAACAACTCTCGGATATTAATTCGCAGATTTCAGTGGTCTGAAACTGACAGTATCTCAACAAGTGTAAGTAAAGAAATCATTTCTTAATTAGACTAAAAAACGTAAGGCACCAAATTCACTTGATATAGATGGATATAAAATATATTACAAGTAGTCTGTCTGTTATATAGCTTTACTAATAATTGTCTTATTAAATGTTTTATTGATGTGGAAAAGATGTACGCATGTGCACTACTTTTTCCAGTTTACATTCTGAGTCTAGATAACAACAACATAATAAGTCTAAATAACAACATAAATCACTTCAGTTTATCCATCATATCTGAAGGTATTGAAAATGTCATTGGGATAGTTAAAATAGTTTGTGAAACGAATGTGTTATTTACTATGTTTAATCTATTTTCTCTCCTGTAGAGGCGCAAGTTCACTATAGAATGTGGCCCCAGTGGGAAGAAGCACTCCTTTCTAACTGAAAGCTCCAAGATAGCACAATATCTCCTGAATCTCTGCTCTGCCCAGCATAAGTTCCACAGTGAGATGACCTCACGACAGTTGACCAGTTTAGCCACAGGTACAGCAAGCTTGTTATTGTTTTTAATTGAATTAAACTACTTTACCTAAATCCATTCCAAAGTTCTACATTGACCTTTTTGTTCTAGATAATACAGCGAAATATTCCTCAATATACCGCACTCGACACAACCAGTTAAAGAGGCTATCATGTTCAGAGGTGGTGCTCAATAATGTTGGTCTTGGCTCACTACCCATGGACTCCATGAGCAAATCTTGTGATGACTTGTCCGCTAAGATCCAGCAGCAGAGAGACATCAGTGACATCCCTGAACCACGAAGGCTGAGCGAGCTGAGGAAACCCAGTCAGAGCTGCAGGTGCTGGGCAGATCATATGGGATGCAAATCCTTTACACTTGAAAAGAAGTGATTGAATATACCTGTTTCCAATGTGTATGATTCCTTATAATAATGTATGGGTGATATTTATTAACATAGGAATTAAAAGTTATATTAACTGAAAGGATATTCACCTGTGAATCAAGTTTCTATAGACCTTTTTTACAGCATTGCCCCCTCATCATTTTATTTAATGATCTTTCAGCCCTACAGAACCCATTGGTTCTCCAGTTTATAGGATTATGTCCAATATGTCCTTGCATAAACAAGACTCTGAGCTGTGCTCCGTCTCATCCATGCGAGGTAAGGAGATAGATTTTTTTCTTAATTTCTTATGAACTGATTCTGATAATAATTGGTTAATGATTCTTATGTATTTTTTCTAAACAGTTGACACTCCTGTTAGGACTCCACCAGAGAGAGAAATAATCTGTGTGACGCTGAAGAAGGATCCCAAGCTTGGCTTTGGTAAGCCGAGAATGGGATTTCACAAATACATATTAGCCAAACCAAGTATAGCACTGGGTAACACTGGGTGGTCACAAAGAGAGGACTGGAAATGGTTTGGAACACAAACTCCTTGACAAAATCTCGACTTATCAGTGATGGCTGATAATAACACTGCATATCAGGGCTAATCTTTCAATCACTTATAACTAATAACCCCAGGCAGCTGGTGGGCTAGTGGTTAGCACATTGCCTCTGCGACCCTCATTGGTGGCAGCCCCCTGCTTCACTTGGTGAATGGGTTAAATGCAGAGACTATAAGGAGCCACTTTACTGTACTTTACTTTAATAACACCTATCAAAAGCTCACAGACTGCAGCTCTGGATATAAGAGCCCCTCCTCAACTACTGTGACTAATATTCGCTTGCCCACGTTTAAATGTTGATTAGTACAGAACGATCACACTATATTTTACAGTGGCACTGCAGTTTTTTGTCAACTGAACAGAACATAAGACGGAACAAGAGACAGAATTGTTACTGAGGTTTGTGTAAAAATTCAAGTAAAAATGAATGTTTGTTATAAGCAGTTATAGGCTTTACATTTTAGTATTCTAAGCTGCGAATGTTGATGTGTAGCCCCTATATTAACAACTTGCAAAAATACCAGCCTCTTATGAGGCAAATTCAGATTTCTGCATTGTACATCTAATGACATTCTCACAATTAGGCTTTATCGAACCCACAGAGTAAAAAAAACTATATTTGAGTATATATGCAGTATCTTGTTTACAGTTTCAAGCAGCCAATCAGACCTGACAAAAGACTGTGGGAAGGAGGAGTTCTGTAGTGTATTAGTGTCCGTATTGTATTAATACCGATTTATAATTTCAACTCAGTTCAGAATGCTTTATTTTAAACCAGCTCTTGCATAGTTACATGAATGAATTATTTTGCTTTAATTTACAGATTTACAGATGTTAAGCTTATTGTAAGGCCCTTTCTGTCTTTCTGTAATGTGTCCTTATGGCAGGCTTTATAATAGTTGGAGAAGACAACACAGGAAAGTTAGACCTGGGAATCTTCATTGCGTCCATCGTACCTGATGGACCAGCTGATAAGGACGGCAGAATCAGGCCAGGTAGGAAAAAATACTATTTACCTGTTGCACACTCAAAGGGAGGCACATTGTGTTTTTCACATCCACTCTTATGTCGTTTGTCATTTAGGTGGCCGGTTGATCTCTCTCAATAAGACAAGTCTAGAAGGAGTGACTTTTAGTGCAGCTGCTGCAATCTTACAGAACAGCCCAGATGAAGTGGAGCTTATAGTGTCTCAACCAAAACGTATGTTTCGATTGTACACATGATAATCACCCAGTCCACCACTTTACATCATAGAAGTGTCCCACATTTTTCTAATAATTTGTCAGAAACTTATAATAAAAAAATATTTTAAATAATAAAAAAATATATTAAAAATGAGATTTCTCAATAGAAATGTAAATGATTCCAACTGAGGAAGCTGTGTTACATTGAGGATGAAGTTGAACTATTCTTATGACAACTTGAGTTGAGAAATGACTAAATACTTTTTTCTGGTGTCTATTCTATAATATTGTTGCCTATGTTGCATTATTTATTACTGACTAAAATAAGTATAGATTCTAATCCTTGGAATTTTTGTGTATTATATATGATATCATGCAGCAGGCATCATTGTTTAATGCGTATTTTGTTGTCTTTTATTTGAGCAGAAGAGCTTGGAGACAGTAAAAACTCTTTGACTATGGGTAACCTGAGTATGATGCTAGAGAGGGGCTTTGACTCCCAGACGACCCTGAATGCAGAGTACCGGCCAGTAATGGACGAACTGGAGGAGGCCCTCTCCAGTATCCTGACCCCCAAAATGGGAAAAAGGCTACACATCCCTGTTGTTCGGATTCTAGATACACAGGCATGACTGAATCAAGTCTTTCAGACTGTCTTCTTCATGTGTCTAATAAACAGTATTTTCATTTATGTCTTTTTTTCTGCCCTTTTCAGGAAATGGTATCTAGGTCCTCCTCCAGCTCCAGTCTTAGACCAGGTGAACTGCTCTTTGTGGAGCTCAACAAAATCAATGGCAGTCTTGGCATAAGTGTTGCTGTAAGTCTTTGTATATAGATTGTCACAATTGTGCAATTTGTTGTAATACAAATATATACATTTTTTACAGACTCTCTTAGAAAGTTACTATGTAAATAAAAAGACAGCAGTTTCCTGTGCTAATATGTAGTAATTTCTTCATCTCTTGTGCTTGCCAAAATATAAAGGGGGCAAGGGGCAAGGCTGAAATCACTGTCAATCATTTTCAGGGAGGCATCAACACCAATGTACGTTATGGTGGAATCTACATCAAAAACCTGATTCCAGGAGGAGCGGCTGATCAAGATGGTCGAATACAGATTGGTATGTGTGCTAAGACACTACAGTATGGTAGTGAAGGAAATAAATCAGTGTTCATGTTTTACCCCTCTGATGAATCAGTAGGTGTTGTGTATCTTGCAGAGATGTGGGCTTACATGGTGGCATCAGGCGGCCACAGTCTAGAAAAATTTTTTAAAAGTAATGCGACTGGACTTCGACTTGGACTTGAAACTGGACCTCACTACTCAAAAATTCTTGAGGTTCTCCACAAACCCAAATCAACTGCTGTTCAGTTCTGTTTATCTTTATAAGCGAACAGAGAAAGTCATGTCAAGTTGCTCTTTTTTGTGTACCATGTTAAAATTGACTGTTTTTAATTTGATGAAGAAAGTGTTCTGCTGAGAAGTTTACAATCTGACAATATGACCAGCCTTCCTTGACCTGGTAATTGATGGGATTCTAGCCTGTATTGACCTGAGATTTACTAAGTTCTTGTAACTTGTTTCCACCTCTGTTTCATGTATTAATTCCTTGCCAAGTCAGTAACAAATAAGCTTGATGATTGTGTGTGTGTGTGTGTGTGTGTGTGTGTGTGTGTGTGTGTGTGTGTGTGTGTGTGTGTGTGTGTGTGTGTGTGAGACAGGTGACAGACTGCTGGAGGTAGATGGCTGTAACCTGCGAGGTGTCACCCACAGGCAGGCTGTAGAGTGTCTGATGAAAACTGAAGAGGTATTGAACTGTCTTGTCTGTTTAAGGAGAGATTCCACAGGTGAACATGGCCATTTTCTAAAAACAACCGATATCACAGTGGATATTTGCTAGTTCGTCACTGATTTTTTTTTTTTTTACAAATAATTTTATTTATGATGATGCATGAACTGAGTAAACATAATATAAATTTTTATATATCTCTGGAAAATATTTTTGCCGTAACTAAGTCTTTCATTGATCATTTAAGAATGGGATGCATAACAAAGTTGTTGACTGGAATAGATTGGGGAATTTTAAATGGATTAAAAACAAACATTAAATACAAATAACACTCTGCGGACAAATACAATGTGTGTGGCAAACAGGACAACGTGAATTACTATTGCATTTTATGTAATCATGGTAGTAAAGTCTGTACATGCTGCCTTTACTCTGTTTAAATGAATGGAAATGGTGTAATTCAATCAACTAAGTTTCAATATACACTCACACAATACACCTCACACAGAGGTGAGAGCTTACACACTCCAAAATCTCTAATACCACACCAGCTACAGCACTCACAGATGAAAAGAGACCAGTGTACACTGTAATCTGTGGTTGGTATTATCTGTAAAAAGTCTTTTTAATAGAGGCATCTAGTGTTGTTTGACTCAGTTCTTGGCTCCATCAGAAAAAGAAAATCAAAGGTCAGTGTTCCTCTGTGGGGACTCTGCCCCCTCCCGTATGGTGATCAGTATATGGTGATTCTTACAAAGGCATAACCAGTGTCAGCAGACCTTGTGGCCCAGATGTCACACATAAAAGTGGGAGTCACGGTGGGACCGAAAGTGCTAAAGCATGGGTTGGGGGAAGCATATGTCTTTGTTTGTTGTTATTTTTGTCCATGCTAATAAGCTTTTCTGAAGCTAAAGCAGACTGACGCTGAAGTGCACAGTCGTCACACTGGCACAGAATGTTGCGTTAAGCTGGTTTGTCCTCATTGATAATCTCTGGTTAGATAACTTTCGAGCATTTAGCAAAACATGTTGACCTTGATAAGAACCAAATTAGTGCAAGAAGCTAAAAAGTGCATTCCTGTGCTCTCTTTTTTTTACAGTACTGGCTATGATATAGTGCTCATTAAAAATCAACCATCATATAAGGTCATGTCCATAATTCTTTTAATAAAAAAAGGGTAATTAGGTCATTCCAATTCATGAACTTCCAAGGGTAATTATTCAATAACTATTTGGAGCAACAGTGAACGAGTTATTATTAAGTTATTGGACTGAGTGATAGAATCTGTACCTGCTGGCAGGTAGTAGTGGTGTTCATTCCAGTGTAATGGCAGGTGATAATGGTGAAGGTACCTTGTTTCAGGTGGTGACTCTGCTAATAGAGAGAGAGCCCCCTGTGTTTCTGGAAACCTCCAGTTCCTCCTCTACCATGGAGAGACAAAAATCTTCCTCCCCCTTCAGTGCGCAGAGCACCACCACCCCCCTCAGGAGAGACGTTGCCATGGAAACATCCTTGTCTGTCAGGACCAAGGACTACAGCTTTGTGTCAGACGGTAAGACGCAGTGAAGAGCAGAGAGAGGCAGCACAGTGAGACATTTCAAATGAATCTGACAGTGTCACTGTGCTAGCTGCCATGGCTGTCCCACAGATGTAGCTTTGAGTAAGTGTTAGGTAGAGGATTGCATTCTTTTTATTGGAAGTAACATGGAGGAATTTCACTTTTTAGAACTTACGTTTCTCACCAATACATGCACAAATCCTTTAATCAGTTCATTTCTGTACTGCAATGATCATCACATTTTAAATTGCCTAACAATTTAAATTAAATGTATGCTTAGAAAAATGCAATGTTAAAATAGCTGTGATAACAACAAAAAGTATGATTCCGAATTCAAGCACCACCTTCCCTGGATACTTTGCATTCAAGATAGATCATACATGTGTTTTTTCTGAATTCTAGAGAACACATTTGAGGTAAATCTAAAGAAGAGTCTCAGTGGTTTGGGCTTCAGCTTCCTCATCGGCGATCTGAGCCATGAAGAATGCAGTGTGGTACGCATTAGAAGACTGTTCCTTGGCCAGCCTGCTGATCAGTGTGGCCTGCTAAGAGTGGGGGATGTCATCCTCGCGGTTAACGGAGTGCCTCTCAGAGACCTCTCATATCAGGTAAAGCGTTTCAGGTCAATTCACATGGACTTTGACCAAAGAGTAATCTTTGGAAGATTGATAGTGTGAGGCAGATGAGCTGGATTAGTTTTATTTGAAAGGCCAGTTTTGGGGAAGGCTAAGGCTAGTCTTGCCTTACTTAAACCACAGAAATGAGTTCATACTCCAGGATTCAATTAACTAGGAAAGCCAAACTGTTATTGATGTTACTGATATTCTAGCTTATTTTTAAATGTTTTTATGTATATATATACTGTACTTAACTTATAAATTGCAGTGGGTAGGGTAAATTAAGACAAATTAAATTCAACAATTTTACTTTTGCCAACTTTAATGTAACACTTACCAAAAAGACAACCCCATTGCCTAAATATTTTTTTGTGCCACCATCAGAAAGTTTTACAACTGCTGCAAGGAGCTCCATCGGAAGTCAGGCTGTTAATCTGTAGACCTTCACCCGGCCAGCTTCCAGAGATCGACTCCAATTCACTGGTGAGGATATTTCACTGAATTTGGAAACGGCAGCCCTTCAAAATCTTCAAGATCTAACACAGAACATTTTTCTCTCTTTAGCAGAGAGCTTTTCTACAGCACACGAAAGAGCAGAGGTCACAATCTTTAGATTTGAGAGCTGGATCTCTTTCTCCGGACTTCAGTGACCTGCTCCAGCAGAAAGCCATGGCACCGACCCAGAGGAATGACTGGGCTGCAGACAAACCCCAAGTTCTCCACATAACCCAGCAGAGCCAGGACAGTGAGCAGGACAAGATGGCATCAACCCCATCCTCTCCATCCTCACCTCCATCTTCAACTGGACAGCTAGAGGAGACTCCTGCTGCTGAAGAGGAAGTTCTCCTTACCCCTGCCCTTCCTCAAACTCCAGCCATGGACTCTATAACTAGCACTAACCAGATACACCCACAGACTGCACCAGGCACGCCCAGACACTCATCCACTCTTTCTGTTTCCCAGCTGGAGTTTAAAGAGGAAGGTGATTCAAAACTCAACCAGAGTCCTGCTAAAACAAGGTACCAGACTTCGTCTTCATCTCTTTTGCATACCGTCCACTATACTGTTTTTGTAGTGCTTATTTATACGTGTTGTCTGTGTCATAACTTGCTTTGCTATGTGTTGCACCGTGGTCCATGGAAAAGTACTCCTGCTGCTGATGACAATAAAGTAACCTTAACCCTTGAACCTTCAGATACTAACCTGTCACTAACCTGAGTTTAGCTCATGCCTGCCACAAGTTATAATTGTTCTTAGAAGTCTTTGATTAGCTGATTAGGCTGATATGTTAGATTAATTGAGAGATGTTTTAGAGTTGGGATGGGGTGGAAATCTGCAGTATATAGATCTCCAAGAGGCCTAGATTAGTCTTTCACAATCTATTACACAAATGTCAAAAGGGTTAGACTTGATGATGGTTGTTTCTTGAAGCATAAAGCTATATGTGTTACGGAAAATAACTCTTCAGATGTATTTTCTTTGATATGCTAATAGGCGTGACTGTCTATACCAGTCAGATTAGTATGGAACTCTCTGATATGCCTGTAGAAACAGTACACATTTGCCACCATGGCAATAGTAATACACAGAAGTAAAAGCATTGAAGTGTTTACCATATTGTAGTTTTTAAATGCATTGAAGTGGCCTAAAGTAACTTAATATTCATAATTTAATAATTGCTGGTGCTTGCAGTGACCTCGCTGAGGACCTGGATGGGAGCAGGGCGTGCTTCATGGCAAATGGGCTGGCTGTCTTAGCTGATGAGGAATATCTGACCATCACCACCTCTGCAGCGAGTCCACCCAGCTGCAGTATGGCCTCTGCCAGACATCTGAGCCCCACTGCAGCTCTCACATTGCCTCCACCTACATTCCCTCTATCTATTCCATCTCCTCACAGCCCACCACAACCCCCTGCAGCCATAGCACAGTCACCTACAACTCAAGCTCAGCCCATGTCAGACCTACCAGCAAGTAATAACAATGGCTGGGATGATGAGGAGGAGGACGACGAAGATCCTAGAAAGGTACTAGTTGCTTGTCATATACACTGTAGGAAGTGTCATGTCCCATAGTTCCTTTAAGTATACATAATGCTCATTTAAAGTACATCTATCTATCTATCTATCTATCTATCTATCTATCTATCTATCTATCTATCTATCTATCTATCTATCTATCTAT
>JBBPDC010000149.1:14999119-15022678 GCA_037974485.1 Hemigrammopetersius urotaenia | reverse complement strand
TCCCTCTCTGGGTCCATGGGCCAGAGCCACGCTACATTCACCTACATGAGTTACATGATTAAACTGTGACTTACTCTGAATTCGAGCATTCTGCCAAATACATATTTTATTAGTGAGTTCATCGAGTAAGTCGAAGTGAGCGTTCACCATTTAGAAAAAGCCAGAACAATGTGTTTACCATTAAACTGATGTTCACCATTAAAAACGGATTGCATTCCAAGTCCATGAAGGACATTTTTATTTGAACTGAATGTTTGTAACAAGTAAAGTTCAGTCTACTGGCTCACCATTTGACTTTTGAGAGCAACCAGAGACGTCTGTGCAGTCAGAGGAGGTGTCAGATACAAGCAGCTGGAGCTTCGCTTATGCAGCTCTAGAGAGGGAGGAGATGAGGAGAGAGGCTGATGGAGGGAGCAGAAGAATGTGTTAGCAGGTTTCTCTCTGTGGGTGAGGGTTTGCAGCTCTGGGGCAGGTGCTGACTGAGCGGCTGGTGGGTAAATGATGGCGTTCCACCTGTGCTGCGTATGTGCAATGAGACCAGCTGTTTGTGACTGGCGCATGGGGATCATGTCAGCACATACAACAGGTCATCAAGACATAGGTTTATATCAGTGACCAACCATTTTTAAGTTTTTGCAAACTCTGCAATGTGGGCTGAAACACAGAAAACATTGGCGGCTTCCAGGCTCTACAAGCTGTTGGAGAAATCACACTAATGTCTGATTGCACTAAAATTGCACCCCAAAGTTTTTCAGAGGCATTGACTTCCTTTACTTGTTAGCTCCAGGTTACAAAAGAAGCAACATCATGCCTGATTGACTACAAAAGAAAAACCATGTAAATTTAACAACTATAGCAAACAATGTTCACTGAAGCAAATAAGATGGATCAAACAGCCTACACGAAAGGTGATACTGAATGGTTAGCAAGTAAAATCTTATAAAATCTTTGGGAAATAGCTAACTGAACTCAAAGCGCTCTAACGTATCAGCCCCAAGGGATCATGAAATTATTTGCTAATCAAAAGACCTCTGTACTCAAGCCCGGTAGTGAGGGCTCTTGGTATTTACCTCTGAACGGTGCTCAGATGAATGGGGCGAGCGGAAGATCTGTCCGTCTAAGTCGGTTAGGGGGCAGCTGGCCGCAATGCTTGTGTGTTTGTTTTTTGACGTTGGCCATTGTATACAGACGCCCCCCTTGGCGTCTCTCTGGTGACGGAGTGGTGACACACAGAAGAGCCATTCATTGCTAGCCTGAAAAGAGCTTCACTTGGGCTTTGCCAAATCACAGCGATGAGAGAGACACTAAAGGAAAGTCAAGAAAAGCCAATTATGATGAGCCAGTCTTGTAGGCTTGGTTGTAATTATCTGGCGTTTGTAAGAGACCTGGAGGTGGCTTTTATTCTCTGTCTTGTGCTACACTGTTGAGTTTGAATTTCAGCCAAAGGTGCCTTGTTTAGAAAACTAAGTTCTAGAAAACCCTGTAGAAGGTTTTCTGAATCTGAAGTGTACTTTCTGGCCCAAGAAAAAGAGGCCTGCACTTTCATGACTGAAGCAAGCATTTTGTAATTATGAATATTGTGATTAGTTTGCTCAGACAATGCCATTTTTCTTCTTTTTTTCACATAATTAGAACAATTTGAAAAGGCTTTCTCTCTTTTCTTATTTGTTGGGGCTCCATCCTCAGTTCAATATAAAGGGTTTAGTCTAATAGACCCATTAATAGACAGCAATAATGCTTCTTTCTTACTTACAGGCTTTATCCAATCAAAGAAGTAACACGCATGAGCCTTTGGACCTTCACTGGATAATTCAATGCTTGTATATATTACGATATGCCAAGAGTCCAATAAGTGCAAGCCGACATCACCGATTCAGTGACTTGGGAGGTAAACTGAGGCGTACATCTGGGAGCCAAGTCTTATCTGCATCCTATTAAAGAGTTCAATGCTCCTCCAAGGGCAATGGAAAGTCAATTGAATAACCAAAAATGATCCTGAAAAGCACTTACTGAAAGACCTCTCTGGTGATCAGCCCTTTTTATGTCATTCATTGAGAATCTGCTCTGAAGACAAAAACGGGTGTCTGCAGGTTGAATGAAGGAGCATTTGGAATTGGAGTTATTTTTCACGATTAAGCGTGCCAGCAGCGCTGAGGCCGGGCTTGTGAAATGTGAATGGTGTTGCAGCTGTCAGAATAGGCCTTACTTCAGAGGGAATTATACAGTCAACCTCTTGCACCCTGGCAAGCCGGCCTGTCCATTGATCGACAGAACTGCTGTACAGATTGCCAGTCAATTCTAAATGCATGTTCTGTACCATCAGATAGAAATGTTTGAACATCCCCAGACAAATTACATGTTAAGTTTTTAAGTGACAATAAGTGCACATATTCTACAGGGAACTTACATATATCATTTTCTCATATTTTTGGTGCTCAGTTAAACATATTTTAGAAAATATTAAATTTGGCATTAATTTAACACAGACCACATATGACCTTTTACTGGTGTGTTAAATTCAACAAATAATCTGTAATTGCGTACACACTGTCTGAACCCATACCTATTTATAGTGCCAGAACATCCTTCATAGTCATAGCTTATCAACAGATTTACCATCAATTTGCTATTGTGGTTTTGGTCAGTGTGTGGGTTCTGATATTAGGCTTCCCCTACTCTTTTTTTGTTTTCCCTAAGCAGTGTCCATAACTTTTGCTACTCAGCCAAATCCTTGTTTTTGGTCAGGCCGAAGAGTCTTGTGAGAGTGAAATCATATCTTTAATGAAGGGTTACTTGTTTTACTGCTATTCAAAAATGAAGAACATCTTGTGTAGGAAATTGCGTGTTTATATAGCATGCTAGACCAGGCTAGGATACATCAGGCTATGCTTTGCGATGGGTTTTGATTGTCCAATAATGCATATTGCTGTGGGTGTGTGGGTGCGACAATAAAAAAAAGCTGAGCCATACATCGCTATTGTCTCCTTATTATCAGAAACGTTTTTGACCAGAGGCATTCAAACATTAGCATGTGACTCTATGTCCCCATATTTTCAGACTTCCAACAATACAACCTCTCTGACAGAGGCTGCCATGGTGCTGGGCTGAATAAAAACATTTAATTCCCCCAAATCCAGTCATTATAATGAACCAAAAGCAAATAGAAGCTTTTTCAGTCACAAAAACAAATCATAAACCTGAGTGGAGAGAGTGAATCATCCATTTTCGAGCCTGCTGGGCAGACCTCAAGTCTCAGCCCATCTTCAGAACTCGAATTTTCCACGACATTAGAGCAATTATCATAAGTTCTTCCAGGGAGGGGGAGACATTGAGTGAGTGCCCGTCATTAACATGACTGTGGGTTGGCACTGTGTGTGCAAAAGCATGTCTTGTTAAAATGAACACCTTTATTCGAAGTAGGTTAAGCAGTTGCTCTGCTGAACCACACAGTGTTACTCATTTAGAACCATCACATCGCTCACTCTAACATGTAGTCCAGACCTGTGAAGGTTCAAATCCCTGCGCAGTGATGATTACGCTGATGTAATTCCCCACCGTGCCTCAGAGGAACACTGGGGTTGCGTGCCTTAGGATTATTAATCAGAATTATTACTCATTGTTTTGCACAGCCATGTTTAAACAATTTCCCATGAAATCAACAGACTCCATGCAGAGCTTCCTTTTCTCATTCTGTTGTATATTTTGAGGCACTTGATCATTTTGATAGTGAGTAGAGATCAAGAATTGTGATTTCAGAAGAGATCGGTCTGATATTTTTGGCCAGAACAACATTTTGCTGGGAATGCCAAATGCAGTGAAATGACTTGACACATACATTTCATGCCTGGTGTGAACAAAAACACACATCCACATGATTACACACTATTCGGGTCAAGTTGGTTTTATTGTTATTTCAACCATACACACACAGCACACAGTGAAATGAGAGAACGTGCCTCCAGGACCATGGTGGCATGTTAGTCACAAATAAACATGTGAATAATGTGTGATCATATTTGGCAGGAAGCAGCACATGATCATGTGTTTTTTATCCTCATAATAATGTGATGTGCAAAAAACACCTGTAATATTCTTGCTTCTTCTCTACACTAATAAATCATCATGTCTTTTAGCCTACTGACTTTTGCCAGTAATTGAGGAAAACATTTAAATCCAGTATGACATTTTAAAGCACACAATCCAGAAATTGTCTGCTGGACAGAAATGTGTGGTTAGCAAAGGAAGGGTAGGCAAGTGATGACATTTGAGAATAAAACACTTCTCATGTAGGGCATACGGTGAGGGCGCCAATCCAGTGACACCAGGTGCACGATTCATCCAAAGATGAGAAGTAATAGTCTGGGTTTGACTTTTCTGAAGAAAACTTGATGACATGGTGCTAATTAGCGTTTAATTGCTATGTGTCGAAAACAGGCCAGCTGATCAGGATACAGCCTTCTACTTGTTAACTTTCTAGCCCAATCAAAGGCGTAATTATCACCTGTTTTCAATTATATTACTGTGGTGTCAAGCTGGAGATACAAATAGATAAATCATGTCTTGCATCAGAGAAAATGAGGGTAAATTAGAAAACTATTATAGTGAGGTAGCAGACACCCTGTCTCTACATGGAGATCGTTTATCTTCATCAAAGAGGGCTATCCTTGAGAAACTCAGCAGGGGCATGTAATTGAAAAATGCAGAGAAATGTGATTGTTGCAAGCGATAATAATTCATTACCCTGAGCACGGGGAGCCCAGGGAGCCATTTGTTTTCATTAATGTAAATTCAAATTACGTCTGTGATTAAAATGTGATTTTGACAGGCAGAGGGCCCTTAATCTGGCAGACAGGACTGATGAGACCTCTAATTCGGGTCACTTGTTTCCAGCATATGAGCAGAGCGGGAGGAGCTCGTTTCCTTACCGCCTTCATTTTGTGCTTGATTTGCTCCTGAGACATTCAAATTGATGGCCACAGCACAGCGAGCACATCACTGTGGCCTGCAAAGACACAGCAGGCGTAGTCTAATGAGTCACAAAGACAAGTTTTTCCTCCTGAATTCAAAAGAGACAAAGAATCTCCATTTCGAATCCCAGTGACATTTGAAAGCTTGGAAATAGATCACTGTCATAAAGATATTCAATAAATAATGCTTCTCGATCCTTCACTTCTCTCTCATGTGTCTGCGTCCGCAGTAGCACCATGAAATGCTTTAAAAACCTTGCGTTTAATGACTAAGCCATCCTGGAACAGTGCAAATTGAGTAACTTGATCAGATGTGAGCTGCCATAGGTCATTTGCTGAACAGACTGACATGACAAATTCACTCCTTCTGTCTTCATCAGAGAGTGGAAGACAAAAGCACAGTCTAATGGGACTTGCCTCAGCATGTGAGAGGGGATGCAGTTACACAGTCATCAGACAGACATAGCAAAGAAGACATGGGTGTAGGCCCTGAAGAGAAACACATTTGTGAGAAACACATCAAGTTAGTCTGGGATTCTGATACATCCACATGGACAGCGATCATGCATCTTCTTTAGGCGTGAAAGTTCAAAATAAGTGGATTTAAGGGTGATTGAATTATTAATGATGAAGTGTTCCACAGAAATAAGCTATTGACTTTGCCACATCAGTAGTAAATGAAAGGATTTTGCCTTAGATTCAAGAAATTAGGTAAAACAAAAGGATTTGAGGTCAAGAACGATTGAAATGTGAATGACTTTTTAAAACAAAGCACTTTTCAAAATATAGGTTCCTAAATGGTGCTTTGCTTGAGTGTACAGTTTTAGAAGAGACACTCACATATATGTTCCTAAAATGGCAACATCACACATTTCCCTCTTTTTTTACTGAGCCATTCATGGAAAGGTTTTTAAGGAACCAAAAATAGTTCTTAGGTTCCAAAGATCCCTTTTTGGCACCCGTATTTTTAAGAGTGTAGTGGGAATTACAAATACCCCACAAACACTACATGGCTTATGATGAATGAATGGCAGCAGCACTCGTTTACATTATTCATTTGTTTTATGCTTAATGGTTCCGTCTTGGTTTCTTTTACTATTAACAATAATACTGGATCCTTCCAATGAACAAGCAAAACATTGAGAACAGTTCATTGGGTAACTGTGCTGCTTTACAGTATATTAGGAAGAGTTTTACATCGTTGGCATGCTGTGCTACAGTGCCTCTTATCACCTGCCGTGATATATTGGTTCCTGAAGCTTTAATGAAAGGCTCTTTGTTTGGTTCAAGATACTGCTGCCAATGACATCATCAGCTGCAGAAGGATGGAAACAGAGAGATTGCCATCGTAGCTGAGGTTAAAACAGGGCTTAGGTTATGTGTTGAGTGTGTAGGAAACTGGTAGGAAAGGAGGGATAGACAGTTACTCTGAAATGACCTTAACTATTACAGCGTCCTTCATGTCTATATAGTTTCTAAACACCAAGTACCAAAGCAAGGAGTCTACCAGTCTACCAGTAGGTGGCACAAGAGGCTTCACTCGTATCCAAAGCTCCAGTTAAAAGTCCATACAATATAATATAATATAATATAATATATAATAATGTAATATAATATAATATAATATAATGCTGTAATGCTGTAATAATCAGTGAGATCAGCTAGACAAGCTGGCAGTGACGAGACAACTTTGATGGGAACAAAGGCAGATAGCGGTATGTTGTATAAGTAGAGAAACCAAACATACCAAAAAGGTTCTTTGGAGTGGTGACATCATATGCTTTTCCCTAAAACTGAATTAATGCAATGTTATATTATGTGGAGGCAATTTTAACTTTTCTTCAGTCTCATTTATGAACAGTTCATATTCATTGCAAGGTTCTTTAAGGAACAAAAGATGGTTGTTTTATGGCATCACTCTTTTGGCATTTTATTTTTAATAGTGACGATTTTATAACCCTTCTAATAGTATCATAATTAAAGGACTTTAGTACTTTAGTAAAACAGAACATCACATTTCACATTGAGAGCGAAATACCTGAACAAATAAAAGTAACAAACAAAGTAGAAAGAATGTTTCAAAGCATGGAATCTGAGCACTCAGCACATGCCTGTTACCACTTTGTCCGTGACATCTATGGACATATTTTGTGTAGGGGTAGGGGTAGGGGTAGGTGTCTGTGTGTGTGTGTGTATGTGTGTGACCTTGTAGCTGTGTGAGGAAGATGTAGGACGGACATTTGCAAACACGCTGCTCAAGTGTTTTAGTCTGCTGTAACATTACACCACTGTTAGAGAGACACACAGACAAAGACAGTGGGACATGAGAGCCCCTGTATCCTCAGAACACACACACAGCTCTTTTTCACACAGGAGCAAAATCAGCTCAAATTACTGCACTTCCACATAATTCATCATAGGACAAATCAAAAGGAGGAGCTGTCGCCCCTGGTCCACAGCTCCAATTTCACCCAAATATTAGTCAATAATCATGAGAATCAGCCTCAGTGATCTCACAGGGAACCAAGGTTGTTTGAAAAGAGAGCCAAGGGAAAGAACATCAAACACAAAGTGAGTAGGTAGGGAGGCCATAATGTTTGTACATTTCACCAGTTATTTAACTGCGTAACAACTTAATTGATTCATTACATCTTGGTCAAATTTCACACTTTTTTGTCCAAGTCCAAAAACAGCAGAAATTAGAGCATTAGAAAGGGGGGGGAGCCCAGGTGATGTGTTTTTACATATGGAATCCCCATGAATCCCTAATGACCAGGCTGTTATATTTCCCAAGCTTCTAAAAGCAACATTCACTTGATGTATGTCAATGCCTGGAACTGTAACTCACTGTTCATGGACGGTGAATTTAAATGGATTTCTTAGCTCAGCTTTACCAATGTGCTGCATTCACTTTGATATATCCCCCTGTGCTTGCTAGCATGGTGTAGCAATTAATCAATTGATAAACCTTCATATAAGTGTTAGATAAACGGTCTTTTACTGATGCGCTGGTATATCTGTGTTGTTTTGGTGTGGTGTCAATATGCAATTAAAAAAACAAACCTACATTGGTTGCAGACAACATACCTGTAAAATGTACGACTAAGTCTGAAACAAAAATAGTGAGAATGACATGAAATACTGTGGTAGGAAAACAGAATGTCTGCATTTTCTGAGAGCACAGACTTAAACTCCCGAGCGAATGAAAGCACCCCTGCTTTTTTACTGCTGCCTCATAAGGTCACTGGCTTTGTGGTTCCACTGTGGGTTCAAAGCCATGATTAATGTCATGCAACAATGAACTTTCACTCGCCTTTGTTTTGAAGTGTGAAGATCACAAATTGTTAGCTAGTGTTGAAATATTAAGTTTCCCATCTCCACCCATATAGCATCCCAGAGGCAGCTGTGGGAGTGAGGGCATAGGTGCCAGAGGCTAGGCCTGGCCATCTGCTGTTCTCTTTGTAAAAGGATGGCAGTATTTTCAGTTTCCAGGACTCCACACACCTTGCTAGCCTGGCAAGAGTGAAGAGTAAGTGAGAGCACTAAGGTGTGGCACACCTTTCAAGATCAGCCTGGGTTTCAGAGTTCTTCTAGGTCTTAACCTAGGTTACCTTTGTAGTCATTACATATGTTACAATAACAACGACTGCTCAAAACATCAAAGCAGTTCATAACACCAATGATCATAGAAGAATAAAATCCAAACCAATAATAAAATCCAATAATACAACTGAATACATTTGTTTAGAGAAACCGAATGTGCACTTCTCCACCTTTGGCCATATGAGATCTAGGAAAGCTCCAGCACTAGGATTGAACAACAAATGAATGAACTAATAAATGATACTGCTGTAAATAAAAGATACTGCTGAAATTGGCAAAGCCCTGAGACATATATACACAATCATTATTCACGCACACATTAAATGCTCTATTATTAAACATTTTGTTGTATTTTAAAGCCTTTATGGTCAATTAATATGCATATACATGGCTGCTTAATTAAGACTATTGCAATGACTTTCAGAATTTTGTTTTTTAAAGTCTGAATTGATCCCTTTAGTGTCACAACTGGTGTCAATGGTCATGCTGGGATAGCAAGTCTGTTACTTGGGACTGGAGCAAAGAAATCTCAAAAAAATGTTTCCAGTATTATATTTTTATAATTAGTTCAGATATGGTTTTTGCTGAGGTTTCCCTAAGAGCATGATAGTGTCACAATCTATTAACCAGTGAGATGCACCCATGTTCTATCATAAAGAAGTGCAAAGATGTATGTAACTATGACGCAACGATTATTCACAAAGCTTTTGTAAAGATCTAAGGGATTAGCGGCCAACATTCTGCATTTAAACTCCTATTCATGTCACTCTAATTTTCAGCTTTCCTATTATAATCACTGCTAATCTGCTCAACCAACGGTCTTCAAGCCTCCAAGGGCTCTGTCATGTCTCAGTCTGGAAAAGGTCCTAAAGCTCGCTATATATTCCTTTGTCTCTCCCGGATTTGAGCTGGCCCTAAGTTCCTTTGGGAAGGATAAGCTAAAAATGCCATTCATCCTACACCAAACATAAATCTAACCTCTGGATCTACACTACAGTCAAAGTTGTACTAAGTTCCGTTTGAGCAGCCTTTGGCACCATCCACTGAATGATAATGATAAAGATTTCTGACATGCATTGTGTGCAGGGGAGCGCTTAAAGCGTGAGCCTTTGCTCTTACCTACAGTGAGTCACAACCACAGCCCTCAGCGGGTGAGTGTGACTAATTAGGTATAGAACGCTATTTATACATGGGAGGGCCTTTAGCAATTTAAGCTCATGGGTGGCACAGCGGGGAGAAATGCCAGGCATTGTATACGGCATCATCAGACTCTCTACATCTTATTCGGCCCTAAGGCAGAGGCTGCCATTTTAGAGGCCTCAAATATCTCAGAAAGTTAGTAAAAACCAACAACAGCTGCCATTATAGGAAAAACAACTCTATTCTGTCCACCTTACCCAGAAACTAAAAACATGAGAGTTTCGACAACAACAAGAGCAGTTCTGATCTTTGTGTGGCTACAATAATATGTATGGTGAAAAGATATACAAGATTTTATAACTGGACAACATTTAAACACTTTTTATATATAAACTACCACATGTTACTGTACATTAGATCATTAGATGAGGGGGAAAAAAGTCAGAAACAAACAAATAAAAATAATCAAAATTAACTAATTATCTGTAACGGAGCCCAGAAAGTGTTAACTTTCAATATCACTTTAAAATATCACTTTAAAATATCACTTTAAAATATACTGCAGGCAGAATATAGAAATACTGTACATAACCAGGGATATATATCCTTAATAGTATAGACACTAAGCCAATAGCTCACTAAATTTTATTGTAATTGATTATGAATGATATTTTCATGATATAGGTTAGGAGTATATTAGGAGTAGGAGTATACAAAAAAGAATGAAGGATATGATTAAAATGTTTAAAATTTGTTGTGCATTAAATGTCAACAGCTTTTCTTTTCAAATGTCATCTTACCAAATTAGATATACAAATATTTTTCTCCTTCTTGTAACATCTAAAAATAATGTAATTGAATCATAAACATTAGATGCAACAAGGAATTTTCACAGCCACGATAAATATCCATTGTGTGTCAAGTGCTGAACCCAAACTGTATTGGGACGGCTGGTAGCCTAGTGATGAGGGCATTGACCCTGCAATCAGAAAGTCATGGGTTCCAAGACTGCTAAGCACCTTTGAGGTACCCTGAGCAAGGTACTGTCCCCACACACTGCTCCCTGGCTTCCCGCTGCTTCACTTGGAAGAGTGGTGTGGTGTGTTCACATATGACAGAATGATCCCTTTTACTTTATTCTCTGAGGACATCGGCAAAAAGTGGAAGGAGAGAACTTGAAAAATACATGAATACAAGCTGACTTTTGATAAACATGTGCTAATGACTTTTTAGAAGGCGCCAAAGATTAAGCCCTGGAAACCTTCAATAACTAATAGCCAGTGTGTAATGACTTTGTTGGAATGACTTTGGTACTCTGCTTTAGTAAAGTAATACAAATGTTTACACGGCGTGAGTGGGCATGTATGTACAGGCATGACAGGAGCATGGCAAGGTTTTACAGGGTTACTGAGAGCAGAGCCCTGTCCAGAGACAGACTGCTGCTAGTGGAGTGGCCAGCCTCAGGCTTTTATGCAAGGTGTAAAAATATCAGCCAGCTCCAAGATAAACTTTCTCTCCGGAGTTCTGACATTTACCCTGGCTGAGGCCGGAGGGCTTGCTCTTTACCTTGAGAAAAGCCTCATTGATGCAAAATGCCAAGGCTTCCGGCCCTTTTTGATGTGCACTGGGTCCGCAGGTCATGGGGAAACACTGGCTTTTTTCCGCGCTGGCCAGTGCGTCAGGGGCTACCCTTGTTTGGACAGGACTGTGTAAAAACCTTTAGGGAGCGCGTGCTTATTCATGCACAAATTAGAGGGGAAATCTGTTTTTGAATGAGGTTTTTTTTTGACATGCAAAGGTTTTCTTTAGCCACCAGTGGAAACCCTCTTGGTAAATGTAATGGTCGTAGCTTGCCTTTTTACATTATGGTGAGATTTTTATGTGAGCATTGAAAAACCAAAGCCTGCAAATAATGTGGAATAATGTGTCTATAAATATATATAATCTTTAAAAACTGACTTTACAACAATTAAAAATTATCCAGCTAATGCTATTAATATTTTGTATTAACTGTCACAACATGAAATAGGAGCACAGTCACAACTTTCATTTTTTTGCATTCTGCCACTTCAGCATGTGTTGCATAAGCCATTGTTTCGCTGTGTTTTGCATTGAAAAGAAAGCCAGTTGAGGATTTATTTTGGGGGTCCTGTGTTTTTTTAAGAGCAGAGCTTTTTGTGGTTAACACCAGCATTGCAAAAACCAGCAGCACAAGAGTTGCACAGAGTTAAAAACCCAGCTCCTGCACATTTATTTCTTTGGCACTTTTAGCTGCATTCGCTGATGGTTTTATCTCTGATCTCTGCTTTCTGTATTTTGATTTCATTATAGATGGCACAAACCTTATACTGCATACTGACCAGTTTTGTTTAAAGCTAAAATGTTTGAGGATTTCAAGAAATATATATATATAAATACTAGAACAATTTTGCAGCTCAGAACTGTGAAATAACTTTGAATTCGAATGTAAATCTGTTTCAGACTCAGACAAATTATTTCACTGTTATATGTTAATACAGATTTATGACCATATTGGAACTAGCTAATGTTATACTGATTAGCTGGTCTTCTATGTCTGTTTGTCTATGTCTGATGTTGCCATTGCAGCAGCATTTTTAGGGGGACTGGACAATGCGAAAAAGAATCAGGGGGACTAAGAACCTCAGTAGTTATAAACTGACAGAAGCTACTGGTACAATACAACACTCTCATACAGGACACCCTCAGTGCTGCAGCCACAGAGTGGTTTCAGTAGAGACCTGGCTGTCAGGAATATGTCACCATTGGATACGTCTTTATAGTTTGAAATAAATCTGTCCTAAAGTCAGAGAAAATAACTCTTCATGTGTAATTAAACAGCACTAGCTGTCTTTATATCCGCAGAAGTAAACATGTTGCCCTGATAAACTCTTTACAAGCCACATTTAGTCCTGCCTACCTTAGATCAAACTCAAGAGAAAAAAAATGTTCATTACAAATCATTCTTTCTTTGCCAGTTCACAGTATCTTCATCACAAACATACAATAGACATTCAGAAGACTACAAATTTAAGTGAACTTTGTTTAAATGAAGCATATTACTTAGGATGAACCACAAAATCCATTTTATTGTGCTCAGTCTTTTCAAACTTCCAGGGGAAATGTTGTACCAGGTTAGTTGTTACAGGGTTGAACTGAAATCGTTCTTTTCTCCCCTTTTCTGCTGATATCAGCCTAATATCAGATCATCCTACTTGACATCCTGAACCGCACTGTGACTGTGAAATATTGTGTCTATGATGTATAAATGTATGCCATTTTTTGTTTGTGTTTACTCTACACTGACCCTCAGAATACCCTGCATGGATCCATGCAGGACTTTAGGAAGGCAAAAGCAAAAGTAACTTTACTGTACAGTTCATTGTATAGTGCATTTTAATGTATTATCTGAAAGCACCCTTACTGAGTGGTAACAGTAAACCCTCTAAACATCTTAAAAATGGCATAAGGAGCTCCAGTTTGAGGCTTCAGGGCTGGGACATCATGCAATTGAAATGTCAATCAATTACAAAAGGTCAGAAGTTTTATATAAACTATACGTATTACACAGTTAAATTGAGACATTTAGTATATCTAAGTCAGTTTTACTTATCAATTTTGTGGTTGTTATTGATAATAATCAGTAAATGAATGTTGTCCCAGCCCTGTTTACACTATATTTAATTCATAGTTACTGATTTAATGACATTAAGAATATTGTTAATATACACAACTAACAATAATTATTAAAAAGCTTGGAGCTTCTTGGAGCTAATCAAAACTGATTTTGCACTCAAATTAGATTAGCACTCAAATGATTTCTTTCTCTTCCATTGTAAATAAATAAACTGTGTCTGAGAGAAGTCGTAGATCAGTTTGGATGTAAAGCACACACACATTGCATACCGCCTCAGTGGACATCAATTACTCCCCAGTAAACAGCACCTCAACATCATTTACATTTACGGCATTTATCAGACGCTTTTATCCAAAGCGACTTCCATTCCAGGGGACAGTCTCCCTGGAGCAACTTGGGGTTAAGGGTCTGGCTCAGGGACCCAGTGGTGGTGCTCAAGGTAGGATTCGAACCTATGACCTCTTGGTCTGGAGGCAAGTATCCTACCCACTGAGGTACCTCCACCCTATCAACCTGCCACACAAGTGCTACAAAGATTGACAGGCCACTCATTAATCTTCTGTTGTTACTTGACAACGAGAAGCTCCTGCACTGTGGTAAAGAACAGCCATGATCTCAAATACCCCTGGACTCGCAGACAAGCCACCAGTTCACATACACAGGCCAGCATTGAGCTGGATTTATTATCCTATTTCCCTCATATTATGTTCTTTTATCCTTGAATAATATATGAAGCTCGTTTTAGGATTTCAACACATGCACGCTCATTTATTTTGCTTTGCTTGGAGACAAAGAGTTCAAAGTTACGTAAGTCTTTCAAAAGTTCACAAGGTACTGTGGGACACACTGATTCTGCCCTTTTTGCTTTAAGACCCCCTCAGCCCACTGCGCCTTTTCAGCTTGTTGATTCTACCTCTCGTGAGGAAGAGTCCACAATAAGTGGGAAGGTTTCCTACATTAATATAGCGCGTTCCTGTCTGCTCTGAGAGCTGTCACTAGGATAAGGCCTGGCCAGCACTCGAGTGTGGCTATGATTGTGCTGGCAGAGGCCTCAGGCTCCTCTGTTTTCGCGGAGGCCGTCACTTTCCCAGCTCTTCACCCTGTGGATGTGTTTTCAGCATGCCCAGCAGGTCCCTCACACTCCACAATGGCAGCTTCATTCACAGGCTGAGAAGGCCAGCTGGTGTGAGAGCTAACAAAATAATGGCTCTATCTGCTCCAGCCCACTGACCTGCAGTGGAAGCACACGTGATGCCTCACAAACCTGGAGCAGGGATTTGTGGGGGGAACGAAAAAAAAAAATACTAGGGAGAAAAAACACAGGGCCATTTGAGGGACTATAAAAGGGTATTATGACCAAGCCTGAGGAAAAGAGTGAGAAGAACTCTTGAAATCGCTCAACAGCACATAACCACAAGAACCGAAGCCAGCACATTTCGGTGCAAAAAATACTTCCAGTAACCGTTTACTCTGCTGCCACTTTGTTACAACGAAAATCATCCCCAGTCTCAGGCTAAAACTGGCACCCATGAACTTGGCCATATTACATCTAAAAATAAAATGTGTGTGTTCACACTGTGAGGTCCTTTTCTAACTACAATATCGTTATATTTGTTTTTAAATTTATTTCAGACAAGGCGAGTAAAAAATACAGCCTACCATAATAGTTGTCATGGCGGGCCTGACTTTTTATGGGTTTAGCTTGGTACAAATTTCATGTTTTTTTGTTGTTTTACAGTTTGCACTCGAGTGCTCATTTCACTCTTTAATCTCTGCACAAGTCAAAATATATCAGTGAACTCGACCATCACCCATTATATGCACTTCCTGCACCATTTTGTTTGCTTCGTGTTTACGCGTGTGTCTTTGAAACCTGAGTAGACAGACCCAACTCCACTCATGCTGTCAGATCAAAGAACAGAACAGATTCTTCTTCATATTCTTTAAACCTTAATCTTTGCCTTAGATTCCGTTTGATTTCGGGAAGGCCATTTGACTCTGGAGATTGTTTACATCATCCGCCATGCTCTGAGCTCAGCCAGAGGTTGACGGACAGGGAAAAGCAGGGCATTGGGGTCACAGCAAACGTGCACAGGGAGCAAGAAGGCCTCATCCAACTTTCAACATCAGTACTAAATTACATTGGCCTTTCACCTTAGTTAGCACGAGATTAATGTGAGGCATTATCCACAACAATACTCATTCAATCATTCCCGCAAAAGGACAGACCCAGCTGTCCCTGATTATTCACAGTTAGTGTAGAGCTTAATCCCAAACACAGAGTTCAAGTGAATCAGAATCAGAAACCTTTACTGACCTTGGATGAATTTGCTTTTGCCACAGCAGACATAGAGAGACATAGAGACATGAACAATATAAACTAGAAAATAAGTTTAGAAGACAAAGTAAAACTCTCCAAAAATACAATGAAATCACGATGCTATACACTTGGTCTAACCAGTTTCCAGCCACTGTTTATCTTTTAGAATTAAACAAGCTGTTTTGTTACTGCGCTTTTAAGACATATACCAGATGTATGTAAATCACCTCTATTATGAATGGCTGTCTTGTACTGTGTATTGTAAGTAAAACACTCTATGTTACTTAAATGTTTCTAGGTTGGGTTAACTCCTGTGGGCCAAACAGACAGATGTTTGGAAATAAGTTGGTTTTCATATAAAACATGATTAAATGTATTTTGTTGCTTAACTTTACAGTATGTCAACTGTATGGATCAGGGGGTGTTCAATATGGTTTAAGCCTTGGTGTTTCATAGATATTATAAAAGTTTATATACAAAAGTTTCCCATGATAGAGACACTTTCATACAAGTCATGGGCACTTTAATGGATGCATTACTGAAACAGATTGTCTCTAAAAGATAACTGGAAAAGAAATTCCCTCTATGTTTACCACTATGACTGAAGCAGGGATGGAGGCAGAACAGCACATACAAATGACAAAACTGACATGTTGAAATCTGTGCAGTAGCTTGAACGACATTATCCTGGACAAATTCCTTCTCTTGCCTTGACAACTTACCAGCAGGGGTGAGCTGCTCTGCTTCACCCGTCCAAACATCTCAACCACTCTTCTGGATAAAACTGTAAATGAGTGACTGGCACATTGGAAATGAAAACAATGCAATACTGCCCTTGTTAATATGGATTTTCTCGGCCTCTGCTTACAGTGAGTAAAAGCAGAGGAACCTGGAACAAGCAGTCTTTTCTTCATGTTTAAAGAGTGATTGTGGAAGGTGTGGTACAGGATTTGTGTACAGTATGAGTGTGTGTTCGTTAAGTGAAGGTGTTGGAAGCTGCTTCTGGAAACCCTCCTGATATAACACCTTGCTAAAGCCTCATGCCCAAACTGCTTCTGGCCCTGGGACTGCAACATGGTGGTCTACCCTGTGGGGCTACACGCTGCTAGAAACCGAAATATCGCTGGAGACACATGACCATAATCTCTTCCTCTGCTGAGCACTCGAAATATGTGGAGTAATGCGAGGCCAAAATAAACTTCTCTAATACAGAACCAAAGCAGAATCAGCTCACAAGGCTGAAAGAACTTTGCCTCGAGGTTTAAAGTAAAATTTAACCGGATATCGCTTCTCCGTTTTACTTTGTAAAATCCACCAGGTTCCTAAATTCCTAAATGCTTAATCATACAGAATGAAATTGTCACTGACTATAAGCTTGTATTTCCAAAATCATTTTTAACTTTCTGTGTAAGTTAAAGGAAAGAGATTCTATTACAAGTAACTCTTGACATTTTCTTCTGGTCCATTCATCACGATACTTTAACACAACGAAACAGAAACTGGTGTTTTCAAATTATGCCACAGAGAGATACATTATATTGTGACATGCAGTATATTGTCATTATATTCTGAACATACAATATACTTCATTTTAATGGGTCATCTGGATTTGTAAAATGAGTGATGTATTTTTTCTATGTTACATGAAAGGCCGTCATGGAACTTGATGAAGGAAAAGCCTCAGCTGAGCAAAGATAGTGAAACAATCTTTTACTTTTATGAATGATCAACACTGCCTTGCACTTAAGGGCTTTTTATGGTTCTCACATGTGCATTCTATTAGAACATCCTTTTCCAGTATTTTGCCATGTTGTTGTTTTAGCTGTAAATCTGATCCTGTCTTCATCTCACTGCCCCCTTTGAGCTGATCCAGTCAGGAGCCTGTGAGCTGGACCTTGGAGCCCAGACATGCACAACTGCCCCAGTGCCAGAACGGGTGATTGTGTGGTGGTGGTGGTGGTGGTGAGGGGGGGTGACTTTCTGACCTGTTCACATGACTAATAAAACATTCATAGAGGGAGAGGAATTCCACTGTATAGTTTTCCCCTGTCTCTGAAGTTTGGAATCCTGTGGTGACCCCATAGAGAGCGCCATTCTGTCTGCAAACAAAGGCCTGCTGTTCCCCTCCGTATCATCACGGGCTAGACCAACACCACCAACCGCTTGCCGCTAAGCTAATCAAATATTTTTCTTCCTTCACAGAATTTGTCTCAATAAATAGTTTTTTGTGTGATGCCTTCCCCCCCAAGTAAATTCACCATGTTCGGCATTATACCGCGGTTCACGCAGGTGGCCAACAGTTTTGTGAGGCCTCTTCTGTTAATGGAGGGAGGAAAGATTGACTTCAATTGCTCTTGTGATTGCTTGCCGTTGCCTCCTTTGCCTGGCTAGCTTGTGTGGAAAAATGCCCTTAAAACCACCACAACAGCCCTCTCTGTTATTATTTGGTTTTTAATTGGTTGGTGACACTGTAATGTTTCACTTTAATTGGGTTCCACCTCTGTCGACAAAGGCCAAAGGAACCATTAAAACAATAAAGGATCTCTCTGTGTATTATCCTCCAGAACGATTCGAGATGAACAGCTTCTTACTGAAAGTGCACGCTCAAGTGTGCTTCAGTTTAGGCACTTGGAGTGAGGGCCTGTTCCAGAAAATAAACAATGGAGGTCAGTCGTGTTCCCGCAGAAGTGATGTCTGTTTACATTTTTGACACCAAAGCTTTGAGCCTGTGTTTTTTCTTTCAATAGACACTTTATGTTGAGGGGAGCCATCAGTGTTTTGTGTTGTATTAACTGTGATGGCCGATCATTTTCTTTTCGTGGTCTGTGTGCAAAAAGGGCTTTCAGCGGCTTGGGGTCTTAACATTTCCCAGCAATGAGAAACGAAAGGGCTTCTCAACAGCCCTAAAATATAAATGACTTGATTTTGAGGGTAACATAATCCCTTTGGAATATACGCCACATCTTGACTCATGGCAGGCTTTCAGACGTCCTTAACTGCATCATGCTGACCAACCCCCCCACCCCTCAAAAACCAAATAAACGCAACAAAAGAACTCAAGGTTACGTTCACCAATATGTGTTTGTAAATAGAAAAATGCAACAAGGTCACTTCCAGAGTCCCAGACTTGATGTTGTATTTTCATGGACACAGTTATATTCATTAAAGTCTAAACTATGAGCTGCAGTTTCCTGAACATATCCCAGAGGCCCATGACCTTCACCTTTACAAAAAGCTCTTAACCCCCAAGGAGCCGCTGGCGGCAAGACGGAAATTTCACTCAAAACACGGGAAGCTAAATCATTTAATTGTTCCAGCTTTGACTGAAGCGTAATTTGTTAATGAAATTTCCATGTTGTCAAAGAGAAGACAGAGAAAGAATGGAGATGTACAGCACTTACTTTTTATATTTCTTGGCATCTATACCACACATTTGTTGAACATTTATTTTTAACCATTTTTATTAAATTACCATACTCACTGAACCAGCCAGTAACAGCCTTCCCCAAATATTGTCTTACCAAAAATTTGACGCTGTAACTGTGAACAGATAGACATTGCTGTTACTCTAATCTAAGAAAAATGGTTTGTAATTTCCTCTCCCCAAATCCTTTGGATCTTTCACTGCTTTCCTGGATTGGTAAGATGACAAGAGCCGGACTGTGTGAAACGTTCACACCGCTTCAAGACAACATACTTTGACATTTCAGCAAATGGTTGAAATAAGAAAATCCAAAGTCCATGACTGGAATCATTGGCAGAGCCTTTTTTTAAATAATGGATCGTTTTGAATGACCGTAATGCTAAATTGCTTCATGACCAACACTTAACTGGAAACATGCAAGGATATTTCTGAGTACAGTGTTCCTTGTAAAATGCAAAAGGAAAAAAGAAATATATTCATGTTCGAGATCGTACAGAAGCCACATCATTACAAAAAAAAAATGTTTTTTGAATTGTCTTTGATAAGCTAAGCACTGTTTGGGGCATTTATTGAGGGTTTTTTTGTTGTTGTTTTTCTTTTTGTCTGCCCTAAACAAATATTATTCTCATAGAACAGGTTTAAGAAAAGATTCTGAAAGCTCTGCACTTCCTCCTACCTCATGTGAGTTTTTTCTCTTTCATGTGAAGGACTGGACCGCAGCCTCTCTGACGCTGCTTCACTGATCCATCTGGGAATATCAGGTGTAACTGAACTCTAACTTTCGCCATTACATAGCAATTTAACCAAATAGCCTTGGATCTCATGCTCGGTGACGTCCCTCTAAAATTGCATGGATTAGGCTCAGTGCTCAACAGCTGAACAGTGTGTTGCTGTGAGTCTGCGCTGTTTTTCTCCTCATCCCACTCTTCCTCCTCCTATCACAGATCTGCAGATTTATCACAAATAAAAAAAGGCTTTCATTATGTTCCCCTTTGAAACAAATGAGCACTCTTTTTCCGGTCTGTTATTTTCATTGCTTAGAGGGAGGTCACCATAACCCCCCTTTGGAGACCCCTTTGACAGATATCATTGCAGCATGAACTGTGCTAGGACCGCTTTATAAGGCATGTCTTTCAGGGCCACAATTGTCTTCTCTCTCTGTTAGAGCCATCATCCGTGGTGTTCAAGTACATAAAATGCGATCTCCCCTGACATGCAGAAGCTTGTGAATATGTATCGGATGTACAGTAATAAAAAGGGATACACTGGCATACATTATACAGCTGTAAATTACATATTGTGGGACTGGTAAAAAAAAAACAAAAAAGGTCTAAGGTCCTGCTTGTATTGCTTTATCCCCATGATAGCACTAATCAGATTTATCTCCTGCTATGACGCTTCTTGCGGCAGCCTATATTTTACAGACTCAATGAATCTGAATACCCAAAGGTAGCATTACCTTTACTTTCCCTCTCTGTAACTCTGGCCGTCTATGTATTTTTACTGGCGAGGTTTTCAAACGGCCCTACTAAAAAACAAGACAGGTAAAGGGACATGTTGAATGTGTCTAGACGTTAGAGGTTGAGATCGGTTAGCAAATGAATCTTGCTCTATGCACAGGGTATGATCAGACATCGTTTGTGGTGTTTTTCCCAGGGATGCTTTTTTTGATGGCAAGCTTGTTTTGATGTGCTGCTTAGGGAGTGGGAGGCCACACAAACTTAAACAGCTGAGACTGTTATCATGTCACTGTCAAGAGGAGATTCTTTAATGTGGTCTGTTTTGCTGTCTGCCTTTCACAAATTACAGGCAAACTGAAAAGGTGTGCAGGGAGTAAAGTCATAGTAAAGTCATTCTGCATGAAGCCTGAGTCGAAAAGTGCAGAAGTAGCCACTTATTGTGGAGAAATTGCATCAGATTCTTCATATCACTCAATATATACACTTTTAGTCAGTAAAAAAAGCAACAGCTAGAACTGCTGGCTTCTGAGGCTGGCAGTTCCTGAGAACACAGTGCACCATATTTTCATAGTCAAGCATGTATCCATTAAGTGTTCTTTGCAGTGTTCTCCTTTGAGTGCACTGAAAGGAAGGTGCAGGCTTCAAACACATTAGTAAAGGGTTAGGCCTGGCTTCTGTTTTGTTAATCTAGTACAATAGCATAATGTATTATATGATAAATTATTTCTCAGTTCTTAGTCTGCTACTTTATAATGATGCTCATTCCGCGTATAGGCCTTTACAGCACGCTATCTTCTATTTTCATTGTATTTTCCATTTTCTCCCTAGGCCTACTTATGATGTTTATGTACTAGAAACATTCAGGTTTTGATCTTTCTTACGTAGAACTAAGCAGGTTGTTTTTTGTGCTGATATACATACATGATTTCTGCACTGACTGGTTGCTCTATATTGGGCCTTATTCAAAAAGCAGACCAGGTGTTAAACTGCAGAAGGCTGAATAGAATTGATAGTTACACAGGGGTTGGTGTTTGTGACATGCAGACTAGTGAATTCAAATGTATTTTTTGCTTTATTGCTGTCTAGAAAGTATACATCTAGACCAGAGAGTGTATGGCATTTTTTTAAATAATACATGAGAATCTATTATATCAAAACAGTGGGTATTTTTATGATTTATATTCTTAAAATAAAAAAAAATGAAAAAGAACAGGTCTGAGAAGGCGTCATAGTCATAATAGCAGTGAAACTTTAAATCAAAATGAATAAAATAAAAACCGTGGCCTGGCGTTGTTGGACAGTCATATATTTAACTTAATGTATTTGTGTGTAAAATCTTTGAATGATGCTTGTTTGTCTATTGCGCTGCAAAAGCTCATGTGTTTGTTTAACTGCATGAATTGTGTTGCTCGCGACCAAAGCCAATTTTTCAGTTTACCCTAAATATGCGTTAAACCTAAAACATTCCCAAACTTGTTAAAACAGCAGAAACTTCAAATTAGATTTTTTTATTTTGTTTTTCTCTTCAGCATATAAAATGCAGACATCGGTAGTAATCGTGCTTACAAAAATCCTTTATTGGCTTGTAAATGGAACCTCCAGCTCCACTTAACTCTCTCACTCTGATTCGCAAGACATGATGTGAAATGAATGGGCTTCCTCTGAAACAGTGGGAGAAGTGGGATCAAGTATCTTTATGACTGAATGGTTTTTACCAACCTCTACAGACCTTAACACAAATATTTCTATCTAAACTCAATCTCCAGCATATGCACCATTAATGAAAGGCAACTAGCATTTGATGTAGACAAAATAATAGATGGTAGTGCAGAGTTGGAGAACTATGACATCGTTTTTTGGCACTTACAACAGCCTAAGGCAAAAACAATATTCCCTCTTTAAATGTCATTGATTAATTTAGTTGCAACACTGTGAATTTTTGATTTTGCTGCAAAGGGAGGCTTTGTCAGGACAAAAAAGGTTTAGGGCATGCTTATGCAACTGAGGAACACTTAACATAAATAGCATATGAAAATGTACTAATTCGTTAATGTAAGCATCCTAAATAACAAAATGTTCTTGATATAAACATCAGTTGGATTTGGAACCATTACATGAATGTATGGTCTTTTGTCTGACGTTTCCTGCCAAGTGGAGCCTAGGGGTCAGAGACAAAATGACTTAGCTGTCATTTACCTCATTCAGTGTGTCAGCTTGTCACAGAGTCGTCATCATCATCATCATCTCCGACTCCAGTCTACTGCCGCCACCAGAATCCCATGCATCTGTTCAGCAACCCCTACTTTCTGTGACACTCACAGACATATAGAACTGCAGCAAGCACTAGGCTGCATATCTTTAATGGCACTGAAAGATTTGACTTGCAGATGAGCAAAACTGACATATGGCTGCCGAGAAATACCAACGTCATGGTGCGGCTTCTTTCATGAAGACATTCAGCAAACACAAAGCAGGGTTTGTTCTGAGGACGGACTCTACACGGAGCGAGGAGGGGTCGGTATTGAAGGATAACTAATTCTGATTGACAGGGAGCCAAAGATCAAAGCCAGGCTGGTGCAGGAAACCCAGTGATCACAGTCACAAGGGGTGAAATCATGTTAGGCACAACGCAGCAGAGTTTTATTACTTCAGGACCAGGACAATGGGCCACACTGCATCTCCCCTGCACAGCCAAATTATCTCATCCCTTCTGCTGCTGTGCCACTGGCCTGGACGGGACAGACAGGAGGGAAGTGACCATGTTAACAGATCTCTCACCGGGATCCTGGGCACATCACAGGCATACAGTCCCATTTTGGATCAGAGGTTTGCCAGTCTGTGCTGAAACTTATCTTTTTCATGCTGTAATTTATAAAAGAATAAAAGACAAGAGGATAAATGCATTGTTTCATCACAAGGAGGACAGAAGAAACCATTTTGCAATTACAAGACAGTATATTTTTCATTACCTTTAAAATGTACATATGTAT
>JBBPDC010000149.1:14980485-14998181 GCA_037974485.1 Hemigrammopetersius urotaenia | reverse complement strand
CTTGTAGCGTGAGGGAAGGACTCGGACGTGATAGGACACGAGAGAGTAGGTTACTCACGCGGTTTATTCTAAGAACGCTCCGAGCAGGAACAAGACAGTATATAGGTACCGGAGGACTGGAAGGAACGAGGGGCGACACGCGGGCATGAAGTCTAGTTACTTCAATGGCTGTGTGAAGACCATGAACCTACTTCCTGTTTATATACTGTTCGTGACGTCATCTCCGAGACCTCGTGACGACACGTGACCTTGTGCGCGTGACAATAACAGCCTGCTTCTCATGTATTAAGATGTATAAAAGAAGACAAGACTGTAAAACATACCCTGCCATTTTTCAACAACCCTTTAAATGACACAGCTTTGCACTGCATTTCAGATCAACTTTTTATAGGATGACAAATCCAGATATGTGTAACAGTGATGCAGAATTACCATCCATCAAAAGTCACTTTACACCATTTTGCTGAACACACTATTTGGAGGGCAAAACAAGAGCGGCCCACACAGCTATTCAGGCGTACATTTAGTGTAGCAGTTTAAATGACTGTTCCACTGATTACATGACGGTCTAAAAAGCCCAGCATTTTGAGAATGAAGTGATTTATGAACAGCCGGATAGAGTAAAGAGCTGCAGGGCTAATTGAGTTTTCCTCACATTGCCATATAGCCAATACAAACTGGGAAGGGCAAAGACAAACAGAAGGGGCAGCCAATAATTTACTTGCTCCTTTTTAGAAATGGGTTGCAGTTTCTGACAGTTACAGATGGCTATTTAATATATATTTGCACCAGTGCCACGCTCAATGTGCAGGGCCATGAAACTTTTTCGTGGAAACCATTTCATTATCAAGAACAACAGCGTACTTGCTGGGCTCACTTAAAGAAACATCAGAAACGTGTGACAAACAAGATTTACCAAATGTATTGAGAGGCTAAAGCAGATTTAACATGATTTCTGTAATATTTTTAAATATTAGTAACCAATTAAACAATGTTCATAATTGGTTACTCTAAAATAATGTTTCCTGATTCTGGTTAATTCACTGCAAATATCTTTAATGGGTAGATCATATGTAAGCCTGTAGCCACACACTATAGGGCCAAAAGTACCTGAACGCCCCTTTTAATGACGTAGGTCAATGGGTCAAGATCATCAGAGATAAATTTATGTGGGTTTTGTAGTGTTTTTCATGCTGATTTCAAATCTGTGTTTGTTTTTTCCCATACATACAGTTTTTGTGATGCAGCAAGTCCTATATTGCAGGATAGTTTATATAATTAGCATATAATAATCACATGCTGAGCATTTTTGAAGAAACAGTGGTAGTTGAGTGACACTGATCATTATATCTATGCCACAGTGTGGCCTGTCTGACTTCACACTAAAAATATTGAAACAGTTATTTGATTGGTACCTACGATTTAATAAAAAATGCATGCAAGTCTATTGCAAATCTAATATTGCTCATAATTCAAAAAGTTGATGAGACAGAAAAAATACAAAAGCAGATCTGAAAACAGCATGAAAAGTGTCTTGTAGTTTCTGATGATTACAAAAAAAATTTTTGTTGACCTTTATTATTGAATTCAGGTGTTTCGAGTACTCCAATTGATAACTCATATGTAAAATCTAGCACATAACCATGTGAACCAGCACTGTCATGATGTCAAGTGCACAGTCACTGTGAGGTTACTGTAGAATGGAAGTGTTTAGAGTATCAACAGCTCTGTCACAAAGCAGTAGACCATGAAACAATTGTAGCAGCACATAAAAATCGACTATCCTCTGCTGCATCACTACACAGTTCCAAACTGCCTCTAGACACAATATCAGCACAAGATCAATGAGTTGGGAGCTTCATGAAATGGGCTGCCATGGCCGAGCAGCTGCACATAACCGTAAGAACACTAAAGGCAATGACAAGTGTCAGCTGAAATGAGAATGCCAGCTCAGTCATGACCCTATATCAAGTATAGGTCTGAATTAACATCATGTTTACTACAATTTGACAATTGAAAACAAATGTTTATAATATGACATAAGCCGTTCTAACATTTAGAAAATGGATTTACATGGATGTAGTAAAATAATAATGGAATATCAACTTTCATTTTATGATGCACGTTGTCGTAATGAGAACCATGGAGCTGCCTCCTTTGTATAACCAGTCAAATTTCGGGGTGACAGAAGACAAACCAGATGTCATGTTCAACATTCAATTTGATTCTGTTTTTGTTCTTTAGAGGTCTGAGAGCAGAGAAGCCTGACATGCATTAATATGTGGTGCTGAAAGCAAAACTACTCTGATTGCACGATTAGCAAGAGCAGGATACCCACATGCAATGCTGTACCAAAAGTGAAGGAGACTCAAATCTGAGAGCTTCTTTTGAATCACATCACAACTTGAGCAGTTCAGCTTCTTCCTCAGATGAGGAAAAACATTCTTGCAGTTTCTCAATATGGCCAAGGCCCATGAAGGGATTGATTTTGTTCAAATCAGTTGTGTTCCCTCCCTTGTAATGATGGATTCAAGTAATCAAAAATGTCTGCAAGAGAAGAAAGAAGAGGAATCCTCAGGACATCATTAAAATGTTCTGCTAGATCTGACTTCCTATCCATAAGAAAGGCTGCCAACTCCCTTCTGAGCTTGTAAACTCAGGATAATACTTTCCCCTGTAGCATGATTTCTTCCCAGAGGAGAAACATCACCTGTGTGAAACCGTGACTCAGCACATGGCTAAAATAGCGACCCTGAAGCAGGAGGTAGCGAACCTCCGTGCGGAGACCGCTGGTCTTCGTGCTGAGGTTGTTGCCCTGCAACAGACGCTACAACAGCTGACCGCTGCGTCACAGGTCCCTCCACAGACTGTCTCTCCACCTCCACCTGCTCTGCCGGCTCCTGCCGTGGCTCCCCTTCCCAAGCCTGCCATTCCAGATAAGTGGAATGGTAAGGACGGGAATGTGGAGGTTTTCCTAACCAACCTCAACCTGCTGTTTGAATTTCAGGCACAATGCTACCCTTCGGATCGCGGCAGGATCGCTCTCTTCACCTCCCTCCTTACCGGGCAGGCAGCTTAGTGGGCTGCAACGGTTCTTCTCTCTAACAGCGACACCGCCCAACTGTACGCCGAGTTCACCAAGCAGCTGAAGTCCGCATTCCAGCATCCTGAGAGCGAGGTGGTGGTTGATTCCCGATTATACCACCTTCGCCAAGCTCTCGAGGGGATGATTCAAATGTACCTCCCTGTTGAGCTCCGTCTGGCTGGCTTGCCGAAGACTGCCACGCGCTCGAACCAGCATTCATTGTCCCGTCTGCACCGGCTCACCGGGCCCCACCACCCGCCTCAGAGGCCCCCTCCCTAGGAGCTGAGAAGGAGAAACGCTTTCGCGAGGGGCTCTGTGCCTATTGCGCCTCCCCCGACCACCATAGGGCCGTTTGTCCTCTCAGGCCGGGAAACGGAGTGACCAAGTGAAAGGGGGGGGGCTCCCACTTGGTTCGCTGGTTCAGACCTCCTGCCAGTTGACCGTTTCCCGGCTCGTCGTGAAGGTGAGTCTCCAGTTGGGTCACAAACTGATCAGAACCTCCGCTTTCGTTGACTCAGGGAACTTCATTGATCGCGCTTATGCTGCCCAACTGGGACTCAGTACTGAGGTGTTATCTCAGCCGGTTAACATCACAGCCGTTGACGGTCGACCCCTAGCCAACAGTCCCCGCACCGAGTCCGTCACCATGCTCATTGATCATCGTGCCGAACCCATCCAATTACTCGTCACGCAGCTCACTTCACCTCCCATCCTCCTCAGGCATCCCTGGCTGGTACGTCACAACCCCATCATCTCCTGGTCACGTGAGCGAATTCTTCAATAGGGTCCGACCTGCAGCGAGCTCTGCATTCCAGCTATGGCTGAGATGTGCTCTGGGGAGTCCGAGGCCTCCATAGTTGATCTGGAAGCCATTCCTGTCCCGTATCGCGACCTGGCGGGGGTTTTCAGTAAGAAGGAGGCGGTAAAACATCGACCTCAAGCCGGGCGCAGTACTGCCCCACGGCTGCCTCTACTCCCTTTCCAAGGCGGAGCAGCAGGCAATGGAGGAGTATGCCGCCGAGGGTCTTTGCCACGGGACCATCAGACCCTCTAAATCTCCTGTGACCGCAGGGTTCTTCTTCGTGAGGAAAAAAGACCGGGGCCTCCATCCCTGCGTCAACTATCGGGGGCTTAACGAAATTACTATCAAGAATCGTCATCCACTTCCTCTCATAAACACCATCATGGACTCCCTGTCAGGTGCCATGGTCTTTTCCAAACTAGACCTTCGGAGCGCTTACAACCTGGTTCACATCAGAGAGGGAGATGAGTGGAAGATGGCCTTCATAACCCCCACCAGGCCCCTACGAAACCCTGGTCATGCCCTTCGGATTATGTAACAGCCCCGCAGTCTTCCAACAGTTTATCAGTGACATTCTTCGTGACATGCTGGGTCGGTGGTGTTTCACCCACATGGTTGACATTCTGATCTTCTTGAAGACCCTAGAGGAGCATACACAGCATGTCAGGGCAGTGTTAAAGAGGTTGCTGGCCCACCAACTGTTCTGTAAGTTGGAAAAATGTGCCTTCCACCAGCACTCCACTACCTTCCTTGGTTTTATTATCTCCTCCCAGGGGTTAGCCATGGATCCTCAGAAGCTGGAGCCTGTGCGGTCGTGGCCCCTACCCACATCGCTTAAACATCTGCAACATTTTCTGGGGTGTCGCCAATTCCTATCGGCGATTTATCCGGGGCTTCAGTTCGGTTGCAGCGCCTCTTACTGCCCTCACCAAACCCAAGACCGGTCCTTTCATCCTCACCTCCGAAGCCACCTCCGCATTCCGTCACCTCCGATATGGGCGTAGAGGCCGTCCTCTCACAGCAAGGTCCAGATAGGAAACAACATCCCTGTTGTTTCTTCTCCAGGAAATTAAATCCCAGGAAATGAGCAACTGCATGTTAATGCCCATGATTCTGAAATGAGTCTGGTGTTCAATTAGTCTATTTAGTTTGTCTATGTTGTGTAATTTGAGCATTTAATGAAGAAGAGAATCATTGCCCAACTTGATTCTCAATAACTGCAATAAAGATATGCTTGTTCTGAACTATGTATGAAAAAGAACATCCCTGTATGAGAAGACACATTCATCTATATAAGCCATGTTCTTTCAATAATAATAGTGGAGGGCTTATTACAATCTTAACGATAAAGTTGTGCTGTTAAAAAAAATAGAAATGCTGTGGTCTTTCCCACATAGTAAATCTAACGTTTGTGTCTTATGAACACACTACATTATAAAAGCCTCAGAAAACTGAATACTCCCTTTACAATTTCCATGCAAACCACAGTGACCATTCCAAACGTCTCAACTCAGTTTCTAAGATATGCAAGCCTAACAACACCACTCGCTCCTGAATCCCTTCTCTAAACAACATGCTCTTAATTATGATTGGTTCACCACAAAACAAATAAAAGAATACTTAAAAGGCTGGATGGGAGATACAAACGTCACACTTAAGTCTTGTGCTTTCTCAAATGTGATTATTTGTTGAGCAACCAGAGTTGTAAATCAAAAGAAAGTCATCTTTTTCTAATTAAGCACAGATTTCATCAGAACAATGCACTTGTGAGCAAAGGTCTCAACTCACTTCACTTGAATGAAATAAATATTTTCCTTCCCATATTGAAATAATTTAGATAAGAGGTAAATATTAACATTCTCATTCCATTTGAACCCCTGATAGATTTGGTTCTTTACCAGCAAGCTCATCACAAAGTCTGTGAATGGATATAAGAGCAGTGTCCAAATAAAAATAATAGATCAGTTTACAAGACCATGGGGTTGCTAACTGTTTGGTAATAAGCAACAAACATATTAAGAGCATTAGTCCCATTGAGACTTCTTCTCAGCCAACTATTTATTAACATCACGGCTTGGCAAGAGACTTAATTGAGAAACCATTCACATTAATGAGAAAAGAACAGCATGCCAAAACAAGGCAACACATTTATAGGTACCACCAGAGATCCCGCTGATCGGCTACATTCAGGAATGGAAGCTCTTCCATGACCCAGAGTTCATTTGAATTCCTTCACCCCGTCCTCTTTTTTCTTCGTCTTTAAAAGAGTTGCAGTATTCTGAAGCTTAATGGCTTCGGCTACCCACAGTTCGACAATAAAAAGCTGTGAGGAAATACAGCGACAGAGTGTTAGCTCTCCCCCTCCATGATTTATTCTCTGATTCACTCAGTAACAGTGTCCTAGTGGGCAGGGTCTCTGGAGTTTACTACAGATTTAAGGCACATTCAAGTGTGAAGGGAAGGGAATCTCCAGTGGGGTCCCTGAGGGCCAAAGGAGGTGTTTAATGGTGCACTGCCTCTGAAACAGCCAGGCTAGTTATAGCCTCTCCACTGGAGCCCAGAGCATTTCACAGAACTGCATTGTAGGCTTGCCGCTGCAGACACCCCAAAAGAAAATAAATAAATAAATGAAATAAATAAATAAAAACCAGAGGTGGGGTGTCACATACTAAACAGCATCAAATTAAGCAGCACATGCGCTTGAGTTAAAACTTTAAATGCAGTCATTTGAGTCATTTGAGTGTTCTCACTCTAGTCTTCATTTGATTTTGCCATGCATTCTTATAAATAAAAGTAGGATCAAAGCCATAGAAGAACCACTTTCTGCAACCTAGAGAACCATTCAACATGCTTGGAGTGAGATTTTGAGCTCGCAAGTGTAAACAATCTTTAGAATTGTAAAGAATCTCCACTAGAAGTGCAAGCTTCCATTTGGAGAACTTTATCTTTAAGAGTGTAACAGAAAGATATAGACCAGATATAAAGATATAATCCGATGCACCAAATAAGTCAGTGTAAAGCTTAGACATCACTGTCTAATGCAGCCACACTTGGCAAAAAACAAAGGATATTGTAGGCTTTTTCATGGAAACAGTACTGTAAGCCACAGTCTGTGGAACCCTCTGAGATCATCATCATTATTGAGCTTCAGGTTTCACATGTGGGCCAGGGTTTCTTCTGGAGGCCCATCAGACTGGGGTGTGCTGTGGCCCCTTGAATCCATCTCCACTCCTATTGGCTGAGAGGCTGTTGACGTCACAGCCTCCGGTAGAATATGGCCCGTCCCACGCTGTGTGGCGCTCAGAAGAAACAAGTGCAAATTCAACAGGTTGACAGAGATACAGCTGGACACGCGTTTGGGAGACAGTTTAAAAAAACATCGAAAACATCACAGACAGGAAGGAAAAAAGAACGGAGACTGTAAATGGAAAATACATTCACTGCGGATGGGCAAAATACTAGTCGTTTTAAAGACCTTTAGAGGGTTTAGACTCTTCACTGGTTGTTTATTTGGCTTCTGATTACGGTAGAGTTTTGTTTTTTTAATTAATATGGGGTTAAAAGGTGTCTTTTTGGTGCACCTGTTTGTTTCTTCGCTCCGTTGTGCAGTGGGAGCAGCGCATGGTGCTGATGATGGCACTGACATGGTGACACAACACATGTTCAAACTGTACGAGAAGTACAGCGGAGAAGTGCACGCACCCAAAGAGGGAAACACTGTGAGGAGTTTTAAAGCCAGGCCTGGTGAGTAGCTTTTCACTTTTCATTGAACGTGCAGTTTTGTATCTTGAGACTGATGCATAGGATGCGTTCACAGTGCCACAAACTGCAGTGATTCTCACATGCTATGGAGAAGTAGGAACCCCGTCAAGTTTCTCTATAGCTGCTGATGTTGGCCCAGTGTATGTAAAAAGATCTTCAAAGATACTGATCCAAGACCTGGTGGTATCCATACCCCACCTTGTGTGATCGCAGTTGGTTAAATGAAAACTGGGAGACAGGACAAATCACATTTAGTGTGTGGCCACCCTGTGAAAATAAGTACACACTCCCTACATTAAAAATCTTCTACATGTTAATGGGCAATTACTGTCCATTTGCAGAAACAAATACATAATTGTTTTATATATTTGATACATATATACAGAAATTATGACAACATTTGAATTTTTCCCAATATGTCTAATACAGCCCATCAAATAAATATAAATTGTGCATTAAAAGTAATTTAAAATGTCATTTTTGTGCGGTGGATATTATTTTTTATTTTGTGTAAGGCTGCATATGATATATTGCATTTCTAGGGATAAGGAGACAGAGTAGATGTCATTAATTAAGTTTTTTGCTTGTCATTGTTTCAATAAGTGTAGACTCTAAAGTTGATCATGTCTAACAGAAGGGGATTATTTTACTGTTTTTTGTCTGCAGGCCTATTAAAGAGATCACATTATTATGAGATTCTAAGCGTGCTCATAAGGAAATGTAAATAATCATGTCCATATGGTTCTAGTTGCTCCAGGAGTAACATATCACCTCAGTTCTTTGTGCTTCCTCAGAAATGGGCAAACTGAACAAAAAGCCTGTTGTTCAAGTCTATTTTCATAATGAATATGAAACTCAGCAGTTGCTCTCCATTTCCCTACAGAAAACGTGGAGCAGAGAGTTTTGTACCAGTTGAATCTAACTTCCCTCCTGGAGTCTGAGGTGATTCTCACCAGCACTCTCCATTTCTTCTTTGACAAACGCCCACGTCAGAGGTCCTGGTTCTGCAAGCGCCTCAAGAACCCCTCCTGTCGCATCCAGAACCTTCACCAGTTGCCCTCCTTTCGTCTAGTTTTTCGATGTCCTTCCTCTCTGGGGTCATTGCTTGGGAACATTACCTTGTACCCTCACAGAAGAGGGGTATGGCAGACCAAGGATATTTCTCACATTATTCAGGAGGCTAGATCTAGGAATCAGCATGTTATAACGCTGGAATTTGACTATGGAGAAAAGTACCAGCGGTATCAGGACCAGCTCTCAGCATCCAGCCTGCCATATATTCTGGTATATGCTAATGACCTTGCCATATCAGAGCCCAACAGTGTGGGCATGAGCTTACAGAGGTATGACCCTTTCCCTGCAGATGAACAGACCACTCTGTCTCCAAACTCTTCACCTGATATGCGGGTCAAGCGGGACTTGTATTTTCCTGACCCCATCCAGAACAATGAACTCCCTGAGGTGGAGTATGACAGTCTCAAGCAGCACGATTTGTGGGAAAGCAATTATCAAGTGCTGAAGCCAAAGCCCTCCAAGAAAGAACGGAGGAAGAAAGTTCAAGAGCACGCTGATGGACTGAACAAGTCTCAGGTTCTCAGCTTTGATGAGAAAACCATGAAGAAAGCACGGAGAAGACAATGGAAAGAGCCTCGCAGCTGCTCGAGGAGGTACCTGAAGGTGGACTTTGCAGACATTGGCTGGAGCGAGTGGATCTTGTCCCCGAAGTCCTTTGATGCGTACTACTGCGCCGGAACGTGTGAATTCCCCATACCTAAGGTCAGTAAGTCCCACAATACACTGGCCACAAGGACCTCACATATGTCAGAGGGAATAGTTCAGACATATTGAAGTATTTAAAAATGACTTAGAAAAACGCTTGTAGCCAGGAACTCTGAACAAAGAATCCCTTCAGAGGGTATTCAGTTCCAGCATAACTGAAGCACACAAGCTTTAGGTGTAATTACATTCACATCATTTTAACCTTAATGGGTGTTTTAAAGGTTTTTGGACACGTTTTCTCGATTTCTTCTTTTTCTTACTTGAAATAGACCAGGAGCGCTTCAGAGTGGGGTGTTGGGGGGGAGTTATATGGCATAATTGTCTTCCACTCAATGTAAAATTACTTTCAAAGTAAAAAGTAACTTTTTACATTGTTAATCTGTTTTTATTTGTAGGTTGTTCGCCCTTCCAACCATGCAACTATCCAGAGCATCGTGAAGACAGTCGGGATCATCCCAGGCATCCCTGAGCCCTGCTGTGTGCCGGAGAAAATGACCCCCCTCAGTGTCCTGTTCTTGGACGAGTCCAAAAACATTGTTCTGAAGATCTACCCCAACATGTCTGTGGAGACGTGTGCCTGCCGGTAGAGCTGGGGTCACTGACAGATGGTTACAACACCAGAACAACCGTGAAGAGGCATATTGTCTGTAGTTCACACGTACTGGACAGTGCACACTGCAGAGTTGTGTTTTAAGGTGTTCACCTTCCCTGACACTGATTATTACAGCTTCCAGTCTCCTAAATCAAACTTGCTTTGTTTTGTGTTTTGTTTTTTTTTTAAATCTGTGATGTGTTCCACTTTGTTGAACAGTTCCTATGAGAAAACCATGTGTGTAAAATTTGTTAAAGCCATGGTTTAGATGTTCACCAAACATTGCATTGCTGCTTTTTTGTATATATGAACTTTGAACCATGATTTTAAGATGGTTCTTGGTTATAGTGATTGTTCTTGGGCTATACTCAAACATTAGTACAACAGTAAAGGGTTTGTTAAATACCACATAGGCATTTGATGATGGAAGAAGGGTTCCTGTAAATGTTTGGACTGAAAATAATAATGTAGCACTCTTAATGCTATAAGTTTTGAGTATGCAAAGGACTTGGTTTGAGTTACTTTAAGTAGTATCAAATTCGATACACCTACAGCCTTCTTAACCAGCTGAGCTTTCATGTGGAGCATGCATTACAAAGCACTGGCAGAACTCTAAACATTATCTGCCCATTCAGTCTCAAAACTAATAAAGCGGCTTTGAAACCAGGATTTGGTTTCACGACTGTTAAACATTGAACAGTAATCTACTCATATTCAAAAGTTATATTTGGAATATTTCCAAGCCATTGTGTGTCATAAGTAGACTACTCACCAAGGTCACCGATGCGCTAAATCCTCTAAGAATTTGTCTTACTTTAGAGACGTAATACAAGCATCCAAGGTGGATAATGGGGAATGTTTGCTATTTTATCTCTCTATTCATTTCTACATAATAGTATTTAATAAGTGAGTATAAGTATGAACTATTTGGTGTGAATGTGTCTGTATGTAAAACATATGACTTTTAATTCACTCTGATCTATTTTAGAGGCTGTATTTTTGTACATATGTGTGTGTGTGTGTGTTAAATTATGAAATGGAATTAGCCATATGTATAGTAAAATGTAGAATAAAAATACAAGCTGTGTTACTAAAAGTCTTGTTTTTACTTGTATGCTGTCCTGGTATTTACCTGAGCACCCATAAAACAAGCCTTTCTGAAAAAGATCACTGAAGAGACAACATACATTGCTCCCTGAAAGAAAGCACAATTCTACTATTGAACATCAACAGTGAGTCCTTGCTTCTCCAAGACCTTCAAGGACCAGACTCCAGCTAAAGGATGTTAAGGTTTTTTCCCCAGTGAATGATGTCACTCATTGTGAGTAGTCTTTGACTCAAGACGCAGCAACAGAATGGATGAAAAAGATCCATTTAAATGCTGAACAGTTCTGTGCTGTAAAAATGGATAGACACCCACAACACTCATGAAATCATTATATATAATACATAGGCCATTTAACAAACCTTATAGACACAAAGTAAGCATAAAAAGTATAAAGAGCAAAAGTATAAAGAGTAGAAGTCAGTAAAAAAATATATAAAAGACTAAAATAAGTTAAACAGGTATAAAAAGCATCTTAAAAAATACTTGTAGCATAAGCCACAGAATGTAATGGCACTGTTTCTACCACTGGTAGTTTATAGAGGACTTAGGTTTAAGAACCTATTTTAAATGCACGAATAACTTTCTGAACAATTACTCGCAAGTTACTTTGATTTTTGTTATCATTTACACTTATAAAAATATATTTGCTGATTCTATAAACTGTTTTTGCAAACAATATATAATAATGTGAAGAATCTAAGTTTAAAGAACCTCTGTATAGCGTAAAGGGTGTTTAGCAAGCAAAGGTCTTTTGAGGGGGGTGTGAAACGTGGATTTAAGATATAAAGCTCTGCACAATGACAGCAAGAAAAATCCTGGAAATACTATAATCAGATATTTAACATTCATAAAGCTTTAAATTCATTAGAGCAATGCGATGGTAATCCACAGTGAGAATAAAGTGAACAGTATAGCCCAGGAGAGGTTTTGGTGGTACAGGAGGAGTGGGAAAGAGCAAAAGGGTCGCGGAAGATGGTAATTTTTTTAATTAAAAAATTTAAATCCTAAAATCACATTAAGAACTTATTTTTAAGAATAGTTTAAATAAGCTGTGAGTTACTACAGTTTTTGGCAAAACCACTTCCTCTTACTCATTAAATTGTTGCCAAACATCAAAATATATATTTTTCCGTGTGTGTGTGTGTGTGCGTGCATATATATAGGAATCATTACCTTCTAAAACATGTTGCCAGGAATAATTACCTTCTAAAACCTGTTGCAAAGCTAGACACGCTCCCAAACAGGTAATCCCCAGCACACAGTTCTCCTGGGAAGTACTTTAGTAACATTCACATCTCTTCAGAACTCTTGGACACCTGAGGCTTCCTCACTATGTAAATACTATGCAGTCACTGAAAACCAATATTTAACTTTCCAAATGAGGGCAAATCAATTAATGCATAAGAAAGAATTCCTTATGAGTGGACAGTGGATTTTCTGTATACATCAGAACCAGCTCCTTCCTCAAGTGATTAGAGTCTACTGAAAACAGTCCGCTTATTATTCATGGCAATATTATACTGCTATTTTGCTTGATTGTTTAATTTTCTTACAAAATGACAACACATAGCCCTTCAGAACTTTGCAGTGAGGTCGAAAGTTTAACTTCCCCATGAACTCTCTCTGAGGGCTCTCTTGCTACCCAGGACTCGCCTCATTTACCAGCCACAGAGGTGGTTTGTCGCTTTAGTGAGGGAAAGCCTCAGGATATTTGCAGAGACAAGCAGAAACCTATTAGTTTCATTTGTGCATTACAAGGCAGAAGTTATAGCTGTAATGGACCATATATAACCTCCTATTTGTACATTTATGGGAAGAAGCCTGCCCTATCTGCAGATAATTCTGAGGCTCTACTTCAAAATTTTGTGAAGAGCGCACTCTACAGGACTGTGTGTGTGACTTTTTTTATCTGTATTCAGTGGTCAGCGGTTCAATTTGACATTCAACTATAGAGTGAGAGATAGAGAAGGAGAAAGACAAAGAGAAACAGAGAGGCATTAGAGTTTTTGTAATCCATATATTGTAATATACATTTAATTGCCGCAACCTAACAAGTGATCAAGTCGTCCAACTATATATTCAGCTTAAATTTCTTTTCCATAGTGTACTTGGCTGTCACTTTTATTGAATATTTGAATAAGTGTGAGGGGCCCACACCCTGTGAAAGTACTCACAGGGTGGAGGTAGCTCAGTGGGTAGGATACTTGCCTCTAGACCACGAGGTCATGGGTTAGAATCCTACCTTCAGCACACCACCACTGGGTCCCTGAACAAGACCCTTAACCCTAAATTGCTCCAGGGAGACTGCCCCTGTAGTTAGGGAAGGGAAGTCGCTTTGGATAAAAGCGTCTGGTAAATGTAAATGTACTCTTTTGAGAGCCATTGACGATGGGCACTGGCAGCATGGGAAAAACCAACTTCAATAAAATGATGTTCCCATGTATTTAGGATGGGTTTACTGTCACTTGACTGAACAGCTCTAACAGTGACTAATGGGGTTCCTTCGAGCCCATCTGTTCAGTTCACTGTCACACCTCTGAGGCCCCCCATCAGTGTCTCAGTGTCTCAGTCATGACTCAAAACACAATCAGCTGCTAGACAGTCAGCCATGTAATTGACCAACATGTTGTCTTGTTCTCCAGAACATGCACATCCACAATTATTTTCTGAATCTAAGTACAGTACTTACACAGTCAATTTTGCTCCATTGTTTAAAGGGGTCTCCAGGTCACACCTGGTGCAGTGTGACAGTCATAAAGTTATTATACTGTTCAATTCAGGGGAAACAAAAGACAAAAACCAAAGATGTAAAGACTTTAGATTTATGACTTTAACAGATATTTTGATCACTAATTCATTGTATTAAAAAGTGATGTTACGTAAATCTTTAAGTACTTAGTGATAATATTGATACACCTAACAATAAATGCCACACACAGAAATCTCAATCAGAAGATTTTTAATCATAGTGTGCCACACCAGAAACAACGGCTACATGTCACTAATTCTTTTTCCGAATAAATACATATTATCTGTCTTTTGACATTGTGATCATGAAACTATCACAGAACAAGCCCTAAACCATTTAAAAGAAATTATTACTTCCACTGTATTGCAGCAGCTAACGTTAGAGACAGCAGGCCACTCAGTGAAGAAGCAAACGCTGAAAGAACTTTGTAATAAAAGCAGTAACTAAATGGTTTAGTCAGGCTGTTAGCGAAGTTAATTAAACATTTGGGAAATGTCTCCCATCTCTAATATTTACATTTACTGTTCCTGAGATTTATAAGGCACCATTCAACTAGACATTGGATACAGTCACACCATGGATGTTCATCCCGGCACTGAGATTCCTCTGTAGATCTCGGCGGCCATCTAGTGGAGATATTCTGCATCGACAGAAGGCTCACTGTCACTGGAGGCCGTGGAAGCATACACAATATGGACAAAAGTATTGGGACACAACTTTCACTTCCAGTGAAGGACAATCTTAATGCTACTTAATACCAAGACATTATGGACGACGATATGCTTCCAAATCTGTAGACCCATTTTAGTGAAGGCCATTTTCTATTCCAGCATGGCTGTGTGCCAGTGCACAAATCAAGGTCCATAAAGACATGGTTGGATGAGTTTGGTGTGGAAAAACTTGATTTGAGTCCTGACCTAAACTCCATCCAACACCTCGAACAAAGATTGTGAGCCAGGCATTCTCGTCCAACAAAAATTCTCTACAGAATGAATGCGCACAGATTCCCATAGAATCTTGTGGAAAGCCAATGTGTTATATCTGGAAAGGGGAACCAACTCCATATTAAAGTCAATGTATTTGAATGCAATGTCATTAAAGCCCCTGTTAGTGTAATGGTCAGGCGTCCCAATGCTTTTTTCCATATGGTCTAGATCTCAGCTCTGTCTCTGTAAACATGTCTCTATACATGTTTAGGTTTGTGTAAATAAAATTTAATCAAACGATCAAAATAGCCAGACTTGTTACATCCAAAGATCCTGGTGGTGAGCTAGCCAAACAACAGCCTAGCAGCTACTATCCTATGAGCTGGCATGAACACGACGAGCTTACATTGTTCTCATAACACAAATATTTCTACTCATTTCAACCTGGGTCATTTTAATTAGTCAACTTTACTGTAGTTTACAAGTTTACTGTAGGCTACAGGGTAGAACCAGTAATGTATTCTTATATAAGTAAAGTCTTCTTAAATGCTCAGTGTTTTGAATCCCTGGTCCTAGGAGTCCATTGCCCTGCACATTTAATGTTCCACCCTGCTTCCAACTCATTTGATCAGCTCATTAACAACCCTGTCCTGAGTTGAAGTAGCCATGTTAAAACAGAGATAGTCTGGGACCCTCAGGACTGGGAAACACTTATCTGTCCTAACCAAAGTGGCCTCTCAGGCCTGATCAAGTTATCTGGGTTATGACCACAAGAGGGAATAAACTGTAGGCTGTCACACCAAAAGCCCCCCTGTAAAAGTGCTTATTTTATCTCTGTAGGCCTATTTTGCCTTGGTTCTTTAATTAGATTAGACTGAATTAATCCAGTCACAACTGTCTGCCACTCTTAACAGATAAACAGCTTCTCCTAGACCCTCAACAGTACTTTTTTTTTTCTCAACAAGGATGAAAGACCTTTGATGCATGTCAGCCACACTATTCCCTCAGTTGTGAGAAGTCATGTGTCGCGAGAGGTGATGACGCTCGCGAAAGTATTCATGGCAGATGGGGCATGTGAGCTTCTCCTCCCTCCTCCTGCGTGCCTGGGACTCTGCGGCAAACTCCTTCTTGTGGTGGCTCCTCATGTGCAGCACCAGGTCTGAGGTCATGCGGAAGGAAAGGTTGCACTTGGCACACCAGTTCTGCACGGAGACGCCCTGCAGTGAGCCGAAGGTGGCAGGCAGGACGGTGAGGGATGCAGCAGTGCGTAGCTGTCCGCCCACCCCGCCGCCCCACTGCTCCGGTGCATACAGAAGCGGAGCGGCCGCCAGCGACTGGACGCCAGCAGGGTCAGCCTGGAACAAGTGAGAGGCCAAGAGGTTCCTATAGCCCATGTTGGACTTAGGTTCGTCCAGCAGTTCACGTGGGTTACAGAGCAGAGGACCTGGACCCTCGGCACTCACCGAGCGCTTCTCAGGTTTGAAGAAGGCGCTCTTTTGCTGCACATGCGCACCGCCAGGCAGCACGAAGGTGAAGGCGCTTGAGTCTGACTGAAGGGCCGCTTCGACCCCAACCCCCAGCTCTGTGTGGTAACTGGAAATAGATGGATGTTCTCTCCTAACCTCCACAGACAAGGAATGATCACCTTTTGGCTCTGTCACTTTCTTAATCTCCGCAAATGCACTGTTTTTGCTGCCCTTTATCTCAGAAGTGTGTCTAAGGCCGGAGGATTTCTCGATGGGCTCTGCAGGACAGTGGCTGGGTGTGTAGTCTTTGTGCCGAGGTGTAACACCGTTGTGGTCGATGTTGGTCTTCTCCAGTAACACTGTTTTTCTGCTGGGTGGACTGGGGGCTTCATCATGTCTCCGTTTCTCTGCCCTCTTCTGCTCCAAGTGCTCCAGGTCTCGGGCGATGTTGTGGAAGTCGGTGGTGACCCGATGCTGGCGCTTCTGCTCTGCGTCCACACGCACCGTGGCTGGCCTGACCTGAGAGCACAGGAAGCGACAGTGTGCAAGGAATGGGTTTTCATTCCTGAAGGCCAGACCACACCTCCCACAGGACAGGCCTGTACACATACACACAGAGGAAGAGAGAGAAGCATTAAAAATGTGACACTGTGAATGTCTTTCACAGTAAATGCTTAATTGCAGTGTTACTGGTCTATATAACATGAAGGATGTGCAAAAAAGGAAAGAATTATTATTAAACAGAAACAGCTTCTTTATGGAGAAACCTTTGACAAACCTCACTGCCTGAGCTCCAGTGCATGATATTTTAGTATCAATCTAGTCGGGTGCTGTTAATGACCACTGTGGACTGTCCATAGTAAACATAAATAAATAATGTTTAGTCAGACTGTGGGAGATCATCTTCGGTCTCGAATATTTACATTTAAGGCACGACTGAGCTGGACACTGCAGGGAGCCCAGTGGGTAGGGATGCTGCTAAGACCCACTCTTAAAAAATGAGTATGCATAAAAAAAAGATCAATGACAATAGATGATACCAGTCTAGTAGCAGAATTCAACTGGTTAAAAGCATGGTCGTAATTTCTCACCGTCTGCACCTGCTGGTGGCTTGATTTCGCTCAGTCCTAGAAGATGAGAGAGCTCCTCATTATACCAGACGAACAGCTCCTCTCCTCTCCTCACAGGGCGAGTGGTCCGAAAATACAGCTGCCCTGCTTTCAGGAAAGCCTCTGTGTTTTGCTCGGCAGTGTTCATCGCAGCCTGGACCAGCCTCAGCCACGGCACCACCAACGGGGAGGACCTCATAGCCTCAGGATCTACCTGTTGATGCAGCACATGTCCGTCAGATTTCTGCACAGATTGCTGTTACGCATGCGGAAAGATGAATTTGCCTGTGTTGTACACGCGTCACACACACACACACA
>JBBPDC010000149.1:14955287-14980385 GCA_037974485.1 Hemigrammopetersius urotaenia | reverse complement strand
ATGCGTGTTTATGTGTGCGTGTATGTATATTTATACACAAACACACATACACGTATATGTGTATAATCGCATAGCATGGATGAATTACAACTCACCCTAAACACACAGGATTTCTCCCTCTTATCAAACGTCTTTAGGGCAATGAAAGCTATAGTATCGTAGAATGTATTTTGGAGAAGGCACGGTCCGAAAGACGCTCCAGGCGGGATGTCCTGGGTGACTTGGACGCTGGTGAACAGGTCAGTGGAGTGATGGAGAAATTTACTGTCGTTATTCCACAGAGAGCGCGACGTGAAGGTATGCTCCATGACCAAGTCCTGAGAAGTAAAAGTCAAGGATTAACAGTTACTACAAGCAGCATGACACATTCTTAGACCTGTTACTGTGGATCCCATAAAAATGCGCTATTTTAACCTAACTTAACACCTTCGCAAAAATAATAATTGATAGCAACTACGTTCTAATGTGCCTCATATTAGCCGTTGAATTTAATTATGTTTTCTTTCCTGAACCTCTGAATGCAGATGGATCCCGTAATAGCCCCTTTCATATTTCTAATATTCATAAAAGTATATTCACGGCTGCATGCTAAACACTGATCATCTCGAATGATTATCATGCAGCAAATCATCAACAGTGCACGAGAATCCACTTACAACTCGACGCGATCTCCAAGCAGGCGGTGTGTGTGAGAGATAGTGTGTGTGTGTGTGTGTGTGTGTGTGTGTGTGTGTGTGTGTGTGTTTCTGAGTGGTCTCTAATGTCCCGGCTCCTGGTTGAGATTGAGCGCAGCGGCTCCGTGTGACTGTGTGTGTGTGTGTGTGTATGTGTGTCTGTGCAGTCTGCTGCTGCTCGCAGCCTCCGCTGCTTTTCTCCTCTCTGTTGTGCTGCAGCTTTTCAGGCGGACTAATTAGAAAAGGGGGCGGTCAAGGCTGACCAGTCAAATCACAAATAAGCAGCTTCTCCAAAGACAATGAGATGTTTCAGCTTAAAGACTGCTGTACTCAAACACGGCGATCTTTTAAAATGACTTAAAATCTGACACACATTAAATCCAACCTGAAAGAAAACTGTAGTGCAAATCATCTGCGTATCTGACCATTTGAGTATCTTAACAGTTATTATTATAATTCAAATTATTGTTTATATATATACATATACATATATACGTATATATATATATATATTTTTTTTATTATTATTTATTTATTTATTTTTCATTACGGTGATGAATATTATCATCATATATAATAATATAGTAGCAGACATTGCGTTAAAATAGAGGCAACTTTGTCAGATCATACGCCCTTTTTCTTGTACACAAAGTGATTTTTTAAAATAATAATATTTTCATGCCTCTGGTAACATTAAGAAAACAAATCGTTGGTTATAGTCTGCATTGTGTGCAAGGATGGTGAAAAAATACAGAATCAATACACTCTGTTAGTTCTTGGAATTAAACGGGTGAAGAAATAAGGGTCCGCTTTGGTTAGAATGCTCTACAGACCTCTCCGCAATAAATGTTATTTTTTACTCTCATCCACATCGTTTGTGTTATTTCTAACTCTTATTTTAACGACGTGACACATGCCCTTCAGTTCAGTCACTCTGATAAAAATCAATCGCTTGAAAGAGATCAGGAGACCACTTTCTCCCGGAAAAGGGAGGTCTCCGCATTATCTTGGCTCTGCACCGTCCGGGTCCAGTGGCTGTCGCGTTGTTTGTTTCCCACTCAATTTCCGTCAAGCCACGCCCATTCCCTAATTCGTTCGCTGATACATTACATGGACAGAAGTATTGGGACGCCTGTCCATCACACCATCAGGGATTCAAATACATAGATTTCAATATAGAGTTGGTCCCCCGATCTATAACAGCTTCCACTCTTCTTGGAAGGCTTTCCACATCGTTTGTAGAGCAATCATGAGGTGATTCATCCGTTCCACTTCATCCTAAAGTTGTTGGATGGGGTCGAGGTCAGGGCTCTGTGCGGGCCAGACAAGTTGTGCACTGGAGCACAGTTATGCTGGAACAGAAACGGTTCTTCCCCAAACTGTGTCCACAAAGTTGGAATCACGGCGTTGTCCAGAATGTTTTGGTATGCTGATGCATTAAGATTGCGCTTCACAGGAAGGGGCCTAGCCCAAAGCCTTGAAAACAAGTGTGTCCCAATACTTTTGTGCACATAGTGTATTTGTCAGTTCATTCTCACGCTCAGCCCGTGTGCATTGTTTGGATGCTACTAACCAATCAAAGCGCAGGAAATTACACGCTATCAACCAATCAGAACACAGAAGGCGGGATCTGCCGGAATTCAGGTGTGTTTTGGAGAGGAGGGGTCTTTCACCATGTTTTGAAATCAGACTCTCGCATGACTCGGGCGTTTAAAACTGTGACAAAACCAATAAGTGTCACGTCGTGGAATATGCGTGCTGACAGAAATTTCTGCATGCTCTGGAGGATTATGTGAAAGCTCACTTTTTGCCGTTTCTTTTTTAGTGTAGAGAGAAATTGTATGGGAAAGATGGCGCGAGCTCCGGTTAACTTTGGTGTTGCTGTGGTTCTACTGGTCTTGCTGATGCTCAGTGTTCCAAACTGCAAAGCCCAGTCTTATGATAAACAGGAGGAGAGGTCCTGTCAAGGTGCCTTCGACCTGTACTTTGTTCTCGACAAGTAAGTGGACCTGCTATTCAGAGCATCTCAGGTCTTTCTTAATGCCATGCACACAAATAAAACCTTTAATTCCACATTTTCATGACCTTTTATGTCAGTGAAAATATAAAACAGTGTCAATTTTACAAATAAGTGCAACATAGATCTTTTTTATCTCCAGAAACAGCTGTTGTTCCCACTCAAGGATTAGTTCCTATTGAATTAGGCTGAATGATTTGAGGTATTCCAGTCATCCAGCCATGAAAAAAGAGCAGTCCTTATGTATGAACTGGAGATACTCTCTTGGGGCAACATGCAGGATATACAGGGTCAAACACAATAGTGGAATGTTAGGTTTTTTTTGTGCATGAAAAATCTAATAGGACAGGAGCATCAAAAGTGGAAAGTGGTGGATTTTTTATGCTCCCGGCATTCTTTTTCCTGGACTGAGATCTGAGCAGTTTGTACCAGGACAGAGCGCCTAATACAGTCAGTGTTGCCACGTCTCCCCAAACAGTGGCTATGTTCACTTGTTGTTGGGGTTTTATCTGTTTCTCGATAAAGGTATGGTATGAGAAAAGCATTATTTATGTTGTAGGCTACAAAACACAAGGCACAAGCCAGGACAGGGATCATACTATAAAGCTGTCATATCTTAGTGATAAATCCTCATATATATACTCAGTGCTTTAAATACTATTCTACCATGTTATTTTGATTACTTTTGTACCCTTCAGTACAGCGTACTGCAGATTTCTCAGCAGCTTTCATCTGTAGAACATTTAGTGTTGTTCAAGTGGGCAGTTCTTGATCATCAGATTTGGAGCACCTGGCAGCTGTGAATAGCCAAACACGCTCTAACACGCTCTGCACTCACAGTGCCCTCCATGGCAACACTGAACATGACTTTCTGCTGGTTTCAGCAGTGTAAAGTATGCCTGGACTTTAGTCCAGTGAATTTTGACCCATTTCTTTCTTAAATAGTTTAATCACACTTTCTAGATTCCAGAGTAGCGAACCCATGCATTTTGGCATATCTTTTCAAAATATAATACAAGAAACCATTTTGGGCATCTTAAGCTTGTGTGATAATGTTTATGTAAAATGAAAGATTAAAATATGTTGAAGTGAAATTTAAGAGTAAAATATGAACAGTTCTACCTCACCAATTACATCAATGATATAAGGGTACAAATGACAATCAGTTAGTAAATGCATTTTTTTCATATTTATTTTGTTTTTTTAAATTATTTATCATAGACTCAAGATGAGCCGCAGTGTTGGATACTGACTTATATGATGTTGCTCTTAAAAAATATCCCACTTAACATAAACAATTCATTTATGCTCAAAGCATCTATGTTTTGAAATCACTTTCTGAGTAAAATCACATCTGAAAATTTTAGTGCAATTTTTGCTCTTTTATTTATTTTTAAAAAAATACTATTATTTCTAAAAAAAACAATGCCATATATAATTTATTGATCATTACAGTTAGTATCATATCAAGTAACACAGCTAGGAGTTGTATAAATGCGTAAATGCATAATGAAAGCAAATGAAAGCAAAATGTAAACAGCATAGGGACAGTAAGAAGTGAAATAAAATCATATTAAACCATTTACAACCATATTAGTGCACCTCAGAAGACCTGTTTTCTTGTGGTCTCGGGCTGCATAAAATGACACCAAACATGAGTTATTGTATATATATATTATAATCTGACAGTGATGTTATGCGTTGATTGCACCGATCAGCCACAACTTTAAACATCCAACAGATTAAGAAAATAATTTATTGTCTCATTACAGTGTCAGTTGGTGGGATATATTATTCTTGAAGTTGAAGTGTTGGAAACTGGAAAAATGGGCAAGTGTAAGGAGTGGCTTAAACAAGGGCCAAATTTTGCTGGTTAAATGAGCACATTAGGAACATCTCCAAAACGGCAGATCTTGTAGGAAGTTGCCAGTATGTAGTGTTCAGTACCGACCAAAACCAGTTTGAAAGTCTGCTAGTGAACCTGAATCTTGGGCACCCATGGCTCACACAGACGAGCAACTGTTGTACAAATTGCTGAAAAAGTTCATTTTGGCTATGATAGAAAGGTGTCAGAACACAGAGCATCACAGCTTGCTCTGTTGTTAGGCGGATGGCGTTAATGTAATGAATGATCGTTTTACATATTGGTTTTCTGTTAAATGAATTACAATTCAGTCTTTTTAACTGGTAAACTCTTCAGCATTATCAGTTTCTGTCATCTGTCACTGATTATGCCTGTTCCATTCGTCAGAGATGAGGCCTAAACTTTTCAGATGTAGATGCCAGCTCTACCTTGGATCCCAACCTGTTACACTTGGCCCTTGCCATCTGTTCCAAAGCAGATGACTGGCTCCAGCAGGAGAGGGTCTTTCTCCTTGTTAGCAACAGACAGAATCTTGCTCTTGTTGGGGGTGCTTTGAGACCTGTAATTAATTTGTGACCTGTGCTCATTTTACAGGGTGGTCCAGGATTTTCTTTGCTCATTTTATTCAAGAAAAATATAATAATCTATGATGTAACTTGGTGCAAGGAATGAGGATTGTTCAGATTGTTTTTCCAGCTTTTGAATGTGAAAGTTTTTCGTTCTTTTATTTCACTGCAGGTCTGGAAGTGTCAAAAACCACTGGACTGAGATCTACTCTTTTGTTGATCATCTAGCAGAGAAATTCATCAGGTAATTTCTGCTTTGTTTTGGTCTGTTATGTTTCTGCTGAGCTGTTATTCATCAGTGTCCTTTTGTAATGTCACTGACTACATTCCCTTACAATTGTTATTGTTACAGCCCAATGCTAAGGATGTCATTCATTGTCTTCTCCACACATGGAAATACCATCATGCCTCTGACTGACAAAAGGTTTGATATTTGTATACTTTAAGTATCTGTCTCTGTACCACTAGTAGGATTTGTCTAGATCATCATTGCAGCTTAAAAATTACACACTCATCTTACAATATTAAATGTAATCCTTATGCATAGGGATGAAATTACTAATGGCCTGAACAAACTGAACGGAGTAATACCGGGAGGGGACACATGTATGCATCTTGGATTAGAGAAGGTATGTAGTCGTGATTGTTTGTGCCTTCAATTGTACCCGACTATACTAAAATGTAGTATTAAATGGTACTTTTCAATTACAGGCAAACGAGCAAATTTATCATGGAAATTATGGTAGGTATCACATTGAAATGCAGTGAATTGTGTTTTACACAATAAAATGCTATTTCAAAAAAATTAAGCTTGTGTTGCCTCATTCTTGCTTTGCAGGGACAGCCAGTGTTATCATTGCTTTAACGGATGGAGAATTAAATACACAACAGTTCATCAAAGCCCAGCAAGAGGCAAGTAAACAAGCTAGTGGCGCCGTGCTGTGTGCAGCTTTTTCTCTCTGTTGCCTTGCTTCATCCTAGCAATTGTGGATTATCGAGGTTGACTGTTTTCTGTGTGCAGGCACAGAGGGCCAGGTCTTTGGGTGCTATAGTATATTGTGTGGGCGTGAAAGACTTCAATGAGACACAGGTGCAAAATACAACACCATTCAACAGCCATTTCATTCTACTAATGATTTAAATGACCACTGGATATGCTTAATTTTCTATACTTGTGTGAGGCCTGAATCAGCTTGTAATAATGCCAATCTACTGTTCAATAGCTGGCCACCATCGCTGATACTCTTGAGCATGTGTTTCCGGTTGTGGGAGGTTTCTATGCCCTGAGGGGAATGATCGATTCTGTAAGTTTTGCCTTCATGGTTTCTGATGTGATCTTCATAGCTACAGTTTTCTAGACCAGTAGAATATAGTACGTTTTTTACTTCTGCTTATTTTCTTTAGATCATCAAAAAGTCATGCATTGAAATTCTAGCAGCTGAGCCCTCAAGTGTTTGTGCTGGAGGTAAGATCTTCTACTAATTGTAGCTTTTTTGCACATATCCAAGATTAAAATAAAAGTGTAATGCTTATAAAATGATTGAAGAATTTGTAAACTTTGAATTACTCTATTACTCACAATCACAGTCTGAATGGATTGAGATTGTGAGCGGAGAATAGAGCAAACAGTGCATTTCTGTGCTAATTGACTGGCTGCTGTGGTGTATTAAGCCCAGTCAGGAGCACTCATAAGAAAATGAAAATTGATCATGTCTGGGCAGAGCTAATCTGCTCAGCCACGTTGCCACAGTGACTGCGCTGTAAGTGCACTCTCGTGCAGTAAGTGCATGCTAATAAGGTCATGTCAAGCCTCATTCATCCTCTGCGCTCTACACACCAGCGCTCACTGTGGCAGGCCTGTCCACCGAGCAGCAGTCAATTAAACAAATGGGCATTTCACTGTTAAAGGCCAGGCTGCACCGGGGCTACTCGGCAGCGAATGGCCTTGTAACAGATCGGATCTGGCAAACTAGGCCAAGAAGAACCAGCCAGGCAAAAAACGTGGCTCTCTTATATCACTCGATCATTCCCAACAATAAGTTCTCTGTCACTTTCTGGAACATCAATTCTGCTGCAAAGTGGAAACAGTGCAGATTCTGTGACTGCCATGAACTGATGACTAGCTTCTCTTCAGCCACATTATTATAGTGGAGCCATCACTGAGTGATTAGAAATATTGAAATAAATGAGTGTTTAATCATTCCAATATTATTATCTTAATCATACAAGATTATCTTAGAGTCAGAGAGCTTGTCATTTCAGTTTTTTTCTTTCCTTAACCATTAGACCTTAACAAATCCAGATTTTGCGTTAATGACCCCAAACCAGTCAAATTTACATAGATGATTAATGAAATTAGTCCTTTAAGGAAATACTGCATGATAATGACCATTATAATTAGTGGAACATATTGGGCATAAATTAATGCAATCTTCCGTGGAATTCTTTGTGGAAACAACAATCTGCCTTAGGCTAGTATTATTTCAGAGCTGCACACTTAATATGGCATTAAACAGATACCAATGATGTAGAATTAAATGGTGATGCAGACAGAGATGCTTGTGCTGATAGTACATTCATCACCGAACAATTGTGCATTGAGAGGTGTCTCCAAGGTAATTTTTTACAATGGTCCCAGTGTTGTTCAGTTTGGATGCAGTGTCATGACTGGGCGTCTTGAGGATCAGGCTGATGTGAAGTGACCAGGCCACGCAGCCTGCAAACAGGCCATCTCTGTCCGCACTGAGAGAAGAGTCTACTATTTGACGTGACAGCGATCGTTGCGTTGATTAATGCTCATGTTTGTGGTGCAGCCCCTGTCCAAATCCCCTCCCCCAACCATGCTCTGGCAGTGATTGAAAAGTCCGTGCTTGGACGTGGCACCCCTTCCCTAACTGGCCCGTCAAACTCTCAGGTGTGGATGGAGATCGTCAGCTCAGCATGGAGTGGAAGGCGTGGGCCGGCAGCGTACCAGCCCCTGCCCACCATCTTGCTGCCAGCGCTGCCCACCGACCACCCATAGCTGACCTTTCGCCCCCCCGCACCACCCTGTCACAACCCAACACGCATGTCTGACAGTAACACGGGAAGAAAAGGACGTGCGTGGCGCACCCCCCTTCCGAAATTAAAAGGAATTAATGATTTCAGCCATGCAGACGTCACATTAGGCTGGCTAGGCTAGCGGAGAGACAAGAGGCATTTGCATGCCAGATGGGGTTAATTAGAAAGGTAGTGACAGGTTAATTTGGTTGGGTGAGGGTGGAATATATGTAGATATATATGAGATTGCTTCACTAATGTAGAGACAACAATATGACAACAGCTCGAACATCCTACCACATCACATCCCTCATATTATCCAATATTACTGGAAGTTACTTTTGTTTCAGAATAACTACATTTTTTGGTTTTAAAATTTTACTTTACAAGCTACTCTTTATGTTATGTGAGCCCTTTAGAATGAATGGAGGAATTAAACTGTTCCATATCCATTCATTTATTGGTCTGAATCCAGCTGTAGTTGTTAGTGTGTTAGCACAAATATTAGCACATATCATTTATACTAATGCTCAATGAAAGTAGAGGATAAAGATCATTGTTTATACAAAAGCAGAAAGGCATCAGTTGTAGTTTTTAGTACAGATGATGACATTTAATGTGATACAAGAAGAGAGAAAATGACAGCTAACATAAGGTTATTTCTTAGAGCGCTGGTATTCACTTGACCTTTACATTCCACAGTGTTTCCCTGATGGCACATTGCATTGTGGAAGATTTTTACTCAGTGAACTTTTTACAATTGAATCTTAAAGGCGTTAAGACTTCACGCTGATTCAGACAGAAAATTCTCTTGAAAAGCAAACATAGTAAAGAATCCTCTTGGAAAGATTCTACTTTTACATTTTTTTCTTCTTCCCATGCACATGCATGCATGCACCCAGTGCCATAAGCAAGGTCATGTTCACTCTCTGTCCTCTGACACCCACTCAGACAGGTTTTAAGCGAGCGTGTTTTTCTCTCTAACATATGCTCCTTAGTAGCCGTCAGTAGGTCTCCAACTCTGCCTGAGGAAGCGCAAAGGTCAGCCAGTCAGCTTTGCCAACCGCCTGCACAGCCAGCCCCCAGCCAAAGGACTCCCAGAGATTTGAGAACCGCATCACTTTTATTATTAGCACCACTGAAGCATATGCTGTTTTTTTTCTCTGGTTGAATTGAGTGTTCCTGAAAGGTTAGAGATGGAACAGAGAAGCATGGTTACCAGCCCTCTGGCCATGCACACTTTAGTATTTCACAGTGCATGGCTTTTTCTAAAAGGTCTACACACAAGAAAGATCTGCAAGAGAACTGGCATTGGCTTTTTACAGGCCAGTGGAATTTAAATGTAAACATAAATGTTAAATATTCAGAATGAATAGTATTTTTCCATATTCAATATTTACATTTTTTCTCTTAAGAAATCAAATGATTGTGGGGATGTGTATTTACAGAAGAGTGGCATTTAAAAGGTTTATTTTAAACGTTTCCGGTGTGTATTTCTTGCAGATTCCTTCCAAGTGGTTGTGAAGGGAAATGGATTTTTGTATGCTAGAAACATCAATCAGGTCTTGTGCAGCTTTAAAGTCAATGACACTGTCACCGTGAGTAAGTAACAGTGAGTTTAAGGGGCTTATCTTATACTTATCTTATTATTTGATCTCTTACAGTTATTACAGTAATACAGCTACAGATAAATACAGATACAGTAAATGTACACAGTACTATGAAGAAGTCTTAGGCACCTGCAAAAATAAGATTTTAAAACTGTTTAGAGTCTTTTTTTTTCACAAGTAAATATTCAAATAACATTAAACAGTAAATAGTGATTTTATGTGCACTATATTAATGTGTTTCTTGTGGAAGTCTAGTATTACTTGTAATTACTATTAGAAACCTGGTTTGACTCAATCAGTTCTTCATTAAATTAAATCAGGAGCTGCTGATGGAATTTCACAAATCCAAACAATGGCTGGAAGAATCTGGAACCGAACCTGTGTTCTCTTTACCAGCTCACAAAATATCAACTTTTTTTTTACAAACAAAACTAATCTTGGCAGTTTTTACTGCTTTCTTGTTTGTTTGCATTTATTCTAATTTAAACTTTGCTAGCAGAAAAATACATTATCACACGAAAAATGGGAAAAATGGCTTTAAACAATTTGCATAGCTGCCTAAGACTTTTGCATGGTACTGTGTGAGTACATTTCATATCAAAACAACTAAAATGTACTGTTTTTGTTTTCCTTTACAGATGAGAGACCTGTAAACATTGAAGACACACTCCTGCTTTGCCCAGCACCGGTGATACATGAAGTCGGAAAGTAAGAGTCAAAGCCATTACCCTGTGTGCTCTAACGCATCACAAATTGATATCCTTGAAAAATTAGGGTCAATGTCATTTGAAATTCTTCTCATCAGCCAACCTATATGCCTCCTAACGTTGTAAGACACCAAGCGTGTTGTGCAGAAAGCTAGGCGAGCGTTTAACCAGTTTCTCTGAGAGATCAGGCACTACAGGCTCATCTCGAGTGAGAAGACGTGAGTTTGTGTGTCTGAGCCTAGGGCTGCTTGTACCCCGAGTGAAACATGGAGCCCCCATATCCACGTGAGACAGAGCTAGACCCTGAAGAGTGGCTTCAGCTCCCTGTTAGCTCTCTGCTCTCACAGCAAATGAGCTGCAAGCAGCCGCCTGCTGTGCTGCAAGCTCTCTGCATAATGACGAGAGCCGCCGGCTCTAGACACCTTGAGGAATTCATGTCTTGTTGTTGTCAAGAAGATTTCCTCAGACTATTTGAGCCTTTCTCGTCTCCCAGTGAAGAGCCATGTTGGTCCTGAAGCTAGAGGAGATGTTTATCTACACAACTTGACACTCCATCTGTGTACATGTATATCTGTATGATGCTGTACTGCAGTCTTTCTTAAATTTGAGATTTGGCTCACTTGGGCTAGAGTGATGTAATAGAGCACTCAAAGTGAACATTAAAGGACTGACATAAAGTCGTGAAACAGCATCCATTACTAGAAATTAAGTGTATAAAGCTGATTTATGCATTGCTCTGTTATTTACTGATTTGAATATGTATATTGGTTAAATATGAATGAAAATATAATGCGAGGCTAAGTATGTGTATTAATGTAGCGCCTTTCATACATTGTGGTCATCCAAAGTGCTTTACACTATGAGATACCATACAGAAAAGGTGCCATTGCAGGATGTAACAACAGCCCAGTTATTGCCAAATGAAACTGAAAGACAGCAAATGTGTTTATGCAGTACATTTTATTCATGTGCAACCAATCTAAACAGTTGAATGAAGCAAATTCAAAGGACTGTTTTTGTTTTCGTGGCAGTTTTTATCAGTTTGATTTCTGAGTTAATAAGGGATCATGGCAAATGTCATGATAATGACACAAATATCCACTTCTTTCCCACTTTGTCAGATACTGACACAGGTATTGGCACAACTGTGCAAGGCAAATGTGTCAATATGTCATTTTCAATATGTTGAATGAAGAATGTCACTTTTATTCATTTGGATTTGCGGATGGCCATATGAGAGATGTGTGTGCGTGTTTTGTCATGTTTGAGGGGCGAGAGAAGATGATTTAGGGCACAGACTGCCTGTCACACCCCCCCCACTTCGGTGGTAGCCGTGTCTTATGAGATGGAGTTGTCAGTGCTGTCACCCAAACGCGTGGTGACTGAGAGGCTCTCTGAAGACATGCTTAGAAAGGGCCAGCCGCTGCCTGATTGATGGAGGATGAGATGGCTCTGTCACTGGACCCCCGTCCTGCTGCTCCCCTCCCCCTGCCAAGGGGCTCACGGAAGGGTGTTCAGGCCTTCCACGGATGAGGGAGGAGAGTGCGATAGAGGTCAGGAGCAAGACCCCTACAGTGTCTTATTGACAGCTATGTTCCTGTATTCTTCCTGCATATGAAATAGGGATAGCCCCAGAAAGGAAAGCTGTAGATTTTCCTACCAGGCTACAACTTTCTTTAGTGCCCATGGTGGAGCCAAACATGGAAGCATCCTTTGTGTTGGGGGAGATTTCCATTTTGTCATAAGCTGTCATAAGCAGTGGACAGTGACAGCTTTGACGTCTACAAGACTGGGCTGTTATTGTTTAACTTCTGATTGTCTCACAAACATTCATCTTCCTCTACATGCAAATCTGGGTATCTTGCTCTTATCAGCAATAAGGAGCAGTTTGGTAATTATGTCTGAAACCTACAAAACAAAACTCTGAAACAACCAGAGATTTAAATGTGAAAAGGTCTTGCTGTTCAGTCCTGTTTTGCATTATGTTCTTTCCAATGCGTGTAAGGTGTTGGTTGTTTGGTGACATTTAAGAAAAAAGTTGGACAATCAACCAGTCGATGCAGTTTTAAAATGAACAATGAATGCATTACATTTGGTAATGGCATAATTAATAATATCATTACAATTAAATATCAAAATAACATTTGTAAATAGGTCAAATGAATTAAATTACCAGGTCTCAGCATCCCAAGAAAGATCATCTGATTGGAAAGATCATAATATTGAAATCACAAAATAGATTTCAAGCTTGGGATGTATGGATAGATGTATTTGCAGTGCCCATAAGCTTTGAATTCATCATTCCCAAATTACCTCACACACATTCCCTATACAACTCTATTCAGAACCCTTTGACGTTTCGCTCTGTATTCACACTTGGTGACTAAAGCTGAAGCTGGCCCAGATTAAGTCATTTATCTTACATAAAGAGTCAGACTGACTTTATGGACGTGCCCCTGCGCTTCTTGTTGTGCAAATGACGGCTAGTCTCTTTGAAGATTCCCTTAAGAAGGAACAAAGCAGTGAGGAACAGGAGGAAAAGCTGTGGCTTCCCCCTTATCCCGTTTCCTGTTTTCTCTTCACTGTCACTTGCCTCACGCTGCTTCCGTACTCCTACTTTTTGCAGCTGATTATGTTTTGTACAATGTCTTTCGGTTTATTTATGAAATATTCTCAAAATGCAAAGGGTAGCAGAAATTTTCAAATTTGAAAAGAAACAATAGTTTGAAGTTTTACACTGTGAATATTTAAAGAGCCGTCATCCACTTTTGTTAATGGGTTTATGCCTTTAGGTAAAGACTCCCACATTATTGTGTTTTTTAATGGCCAAATAAAGAAGAATATTAGTCATTTCAGTTGAGATTTTTGTTTTTTCACTGACTTAAAGTGATCCCTCCAACCAATCAGCATTAGTTCCACAATTTCAGAACTGAAAATGCAGTGGAACTGGGCAGAAGTAGGTTTGAAGTATTTTTGAAAGTTGAATTGGCTCTGCAGTGTTTCAAAATATCTAAGCTGAATAGAACTAGTTAAATTGCTCATTCTTTCTTCAGACAGATAAGTCCTGTTTTTGTTAGTGATAAGCTATAACCAAGTCTTTAGGATCTTTAGGAGTTTTTATAAAGAAATTAAAGAAATAAAAATAGAAATAAAACTCCCAAATGCCAAATTTATAGGACAATACATATATGTATGTGTGTGTGTGTAAAATCTGAAATCTAAAATCTGTGTGTGTGTGTGTGTGTGTGTGTGTGTATGTATTAATCTAAATTAGTACTCCAGACTGATCCAGACAGGTCGTTATCAGCCAAATTCCCTTTCTTACATTCTCCCAGCATTTGGATGGTGGGACCTTATAGGCAGCCGAGGATAATTCAGTGGAAGTAATTGATGCAGCTCTTGGGAATTGATTGTTCACCAAATAACTGTGAACACTTTTATCCTGCTCCAAATTCCACTCTGCCCATTCCAAGGTTTGATAAGTGAGAGCTGGGCTTAGCTACATGGCTTAGAATAATAACTTGATTACAAGCTCACACAGGCCACCAGAGGAATGCACCAGAGTAGTCTGTTCTGGCTGTGGCTTTCCCTCAAGGCGTGATTGGATCTGTGTTTGTGCTCTGATGCAGGGTGATATATCTCCAGGTTAGCATGAACGAGGGCTTGTCCTACATCACGAGTTCAGTGCACATCACCACCACAGAATGTGTAAGTGCATCCAATTTGTTGTTCATAGATGTTTCCCCTTCTGCTTCTGTGCCACTGCTTTTAACAGATGAAGATTACAATCTAGAAAAGCATGTTTATGCCTCTCCTGTTTCCTTCTTATCTGCTTCTCTCTTTTTCTTTCATCCTCTTTATCCTTTAGTGAGGTCTCCTCTGCTTTCTTTCATCAGAGGTGGCATTTTTTTATCAAGTAAGTTTACATTCTCTCTAAGCCAAGGGTATTATGATATGCCCTTCCTGGTCGCATGTTTTCCTGCTTTTTACTGTGTGCTATGTGTTGCTGTGCTATGGCAGTACTGCTGATGTTTACATATATATGTTGTGTGTCTCTTTATCTGAGCGCAGTTTGATGGCACCATCGTCTTCCTGGCCTTGCTAGTGATCTTCCTGCTGGTGGGTTTGCTGCTGCTGTGGTGGTTCTGGCCTCTGTGCTGCACTGTGGTAGGTCTCATAGCCTACAACATCACAGCAGTGTCTTATTTTAAGTAAAGGAACCTGTCAAGAGCAGCCAAAAAACAAGCAATGTAAATATATAGTCTATAATAAGCAATGTAAATGCAACAATATACTACTATAGGTGCAAAGCTTATTATGATGATGCATATTTTGGGTTTTTTTATTATTTATTTTGTTCTGTTACAAATAGGTCATCAAAGAGCCACCCCCGCCTCCTCCGCCCGAGCCTGTGAGTTCTTTACTCTTAAATCTAAAATTCATGTCTTACAATTTCTGCCTATTTTGATATCAAACAATGACCAAAAATAGACATGAAAGATGGATCTTCATTATGCAAAGAAAATTATAAACTTTTTTAAATCCATACTTTCAACAGAATTTCTGATGAGCTAGGAGAGCAAAATAGTTTTTAGACTTTTAGAATTATAATACTCTTGTTGGCAATAATGAGGCTTGGCCAGGAACTGTATCACAGTTCAGTAACAGGAATTACAGATCCCCCTGTACTCCATGTAGTTAACAATACTCCTCAAAATGTAATGAATCTAAAACTTTAAGGGGTTAAGACACCTTTTTGATAACTGTGCATCAAGTCCATGGAGATCCATTAGATTACGCAATCATGACTAGTGACAGTGGGACAGAGCAAGTAAGCAAGTGTGAGGAGAGAAAGTAGAGCAGTGCTACGCCCAAGCGTGGCCGACAGGCAAACAGCACACGCATGCTCATACGCGCCATGCAGCCGTGCATGCAGAAAAGCCTTCTTGTGCTGCCTTTGTTCACAGAGGTCAAAGGCGAGGCCGATTTAAAATAAAAGAGCTTTGTGGAAATGGCCATAGAGTGCACATCTGCGCCACTTACACTGACTCCCCAAACAAGGAGCTCTGTCTCCATAGCTTAACTGGCTGGAAGTTCTCCTTTAATTCGAAATCATAATAAGGATGCTGTTTTTGTCTCTGCCATTATTTGGATGTGTCTTTGTGTTTGTCTTGTTTGCGTGGGAGTGCACAAACAGTAAATCTAAAAAGACAATAGAGCATTTGAAAAGAAAAGACAATAATATAGTGTTACAATTAGGCCTATCTGTAGCTGTGCTGAAATATGATTTATTCTTTGACAAGAGAATCTAAACTGTGTGTGTATGCATGTGTGTCTGCAGGAGTCTGATGATGAGGATGGCATGCCAAAGAAGAAATGGCCTACAGTGGATGCCTCATACTATGGTGGCAGAGGGGTTGGAGGCATTAAAAGAATGGAGGTAATGCGTTTCATTTAATTGCACATGCCTTTTTTGTTTTGTCTGAAAGAAATCTCATTGATTCAAGTGCTGGGAACAGTGCATGGTCCATTATACATTTGATATGGTGCTGTATTGCGCAGTCATATTACCAATCTACGTTAAGTTTAACACAGTATAACTTAGGTTAACAGAGGCCACAGGGTTATAAAGGCCAAATGTGACAACTGATGTCATGAGCCCTGTGGCTATAGGCACATATAATGTGACTTGAAATTCTCCCTGTGTGCCTTTTGCCAGTGTCAAAAGCATTGCTACTCAAATATTTAGGTTTCACAGTATGAACTGATATAATTAGAAACCTCTTATTTCTGATCACGATTTTAAATAGATGTAAACGTACCATTACTGTCATATTCAAATCTCAAGTTTTTGACTTTATATTTATTACCATATTTAAAAATCTTATATGTAATGAACATTTCATAACAAATGTACCAGTTTAAACATCATTACATGTTTATTTTACTTTTTTTCTGTAAAGTTGCTGTTTTGGAGATGCAAGACTTTGTAGTGATGCTGAGTAGTGATCAGTATATTGTGTTTTGTTATCGTTCCTCTTTTTGCCCATGATGGTTTTAAAGTTTGGCTGGTGCTGTGTAGGTGCACTGGGGGGATAAAGGCTCGACAGAGGAAGGGGCTAAGCTGGAGAAGCCCAAGAATGCAGTGGTGAAGATGCCTGAGCAGGAGTTTGAGCCATATGAGCCCAAACCCAGGAGGCCTCCCAGAAGACAGCATGCCTCACAGAGGAAGTGGTACTCTCCTATTAAGGTACTGATTTTCACCAAAGTTTCCATGCAGTGCATTCATATCATCACTTCATTATGCAGAACATCACAATTAGACCACAATAGCTGATTGTGTTTGAAGTAGATTTGGTACCAAATGCCATCAATTTAGTACATGCTTAGTATTTTAAGGCAGATTTTTATTTAATCCTATAACATCCAAATTACAGAAGTCCATTCACAGAATGTAAATTAAATGAGTCAGCGCTTACCACTAACTTTCTGTGTGAAGCGATCATAAAAACTATATATAATGACAATAATAAATAATAATAACGGACCACATGTTTTCTGTTTCCTCTGTTCAGGGGAAACTGGACGCTCTGTGGGCTCTGTTCCGTCGGGGATATGACCAAGTGTCACTCATGAGACCCCAGCCTGGGGATCAGGTACGAGTGCAGTACGGCTCTGTCTCTGAGCGCTTTCTCTTTCATAAGAAAACCACTTTACCGACTTTATGTGAGTGAGAGATATATATCAAATACCTCAGTGTCCTTTCTTGGTATGTGGTGATATCTGGCCAGAGTAACAAGAAAGGGCAAGTCTCTTTACCTTTTTAGGTGGTGTATGCATAGACTGTTTTTTATTCATTATTTCATGTTTAAACTGGCTCTCTTGGGAGCCTCTTTTTGGCCTACCCTTGGAATGTGAAATTCTAGACCACTGCTCCATTTGAATTCTTTTTTATTTGAAAAAAATGTGAAAAATCATGTGAGTTCAACTCTGAAAATGTTGAATGGTAGTAAGGGTGGCCAGTAGCAAGTTAAGACCGTTGAGATGTGCCACAGCTCACTAAAAAAAGCTAATTAAAAGTTGGCTAAATTGACCTGTTTAGAGTAAAACAAGAAATGCTTAGCAAGCTGTTGGTGATTTCCTCGCACATGGAGCCGGCCTGTTCCGGAACAGATTCTGCTTCAAGTCGATTAGCATCCCATTTCTGTGACCAGGCATTTCTCAGTGCGTTATTTCACCAGCTCACACTGTGTCATGGCAACACATCTGCGTGGCTGTGAAAGGCATCTTTCATGTGGGCCAGAGCGCTTCGGAGCGTACAGTCTAATTCCATTGAGCCAGACAGACCATTGCTCCACTCCCACTGTGGATGGACTCATCTGAGTTACCCTGCTCTTATTGAACTGCGCTGGAGAATGGACTGCTTGTGTGAGGGAGGGCCAGTGCCCAGCTGCTCTGTATACTACGCAGGAGCTTTGAAAGGCATTGGGAAAGGCAGCAGACTCAGTAAAGAAGAGGGCTTGGCTGATAACAGCTGTAGCATTCAGATTGGTTAAAGCATGTTCACAGTGAACTGTCTGTTTCATGCCCACCTGCAGGACAATACTCCGACAGCACACAGCACACACTGCAGTGAATATACTCCCAAACTTCCTGCTGCCTCCGTTTTCTCACCACTGGCCAACTCACTGATTCATACTCTGTACTTTTCTGCCATTATTGCGCTTATTTTCTTAATTTGAATACATCTTCCTCTTTATTCAGTTCTCTACACCTCTGTCTGTGTTCCCTGTGTTCTGTTTTCTCCTTTCTAATGCATTCTGAAGGCTTGAAAGTATGTTATGATGTTATGATTCTTTAGCTGAGGACAACCACAGGGACTTAGTTTTTCTTACTCCTGCAAGAAAAATTTGTTTTTGATTAGCTACAAACAACAATATAAAAAATGTCAACATTTCAAATATCTACATGATCAAATTGAAAGTCGATTTGGCAGTTTGTGTTGCATATTCATATTTATGTTAAAAACTGAATATGAGGCAAAATGGCTTTTTCAGAGTAACACTTTTCAAAGAAGTTAAACTATGCTGAAAGTGTTTAGTTACTTAACGGAAAAAACACCACACATTTAGTAGCTGCCTCAAAATTCAGGTTTAGCTACATTTAGTTAGGAGAGTGACTGTGGCACTATAAAACTCGTTGATAAACTCATTGGATAAGTGTTTTGGATTGCAGTCTTGCTGCATTATGTCTGGATTGTTTTGAGCAAGAGGAGGGACATTTCTGGTACATTACAAAATTCATTACCTTATCACTTGAATCTTGAAGACCACTTATCCACTTCAGCCATGCATGACCAGACCATGGTACTGGTTTGTGTACTTTGGAAATTCCAGTTCAGCCATTCTGTGCTTGTTGCAAATGAGAGATTCCTAAATTCTTCCGTTAAAGTCCTGTTGAAGTTTACCCTTACACTCTACAAAGTGCTTGTTACTTTATTCCTTCTCTGGTAGTTTCTCTCTTTTCACAGCTTTTCTATATTGTTCATTTTTAATTGCACAGCAGTGAGTGGTCAAAATGTCAATATTTTACTTGTCCATCAGAATCAGTTCTTTAGAGATTGTGTTGGTTTATGCTGACAATCTAAACTTTCACTTCATGTTCACTTTCTGATTTAAAATATATATTTCTTGAGTTTCTTGACTTTTACGTTTTACTTCAGCAATCCGATATCTGTGCCTCTCATGTCTGGATTTCCGTTTTTCTCTTTTTGTGGTTTGTCTTTTAGCTTTAAAGGTAAATACTAATGCTTAACATTACCATGTAGAACCCATCACTAATAAATAACATGGACACCATTTGGATTCAACTCTTTATCCCAAAGCTTCAGTGCCACATTGTGGTGCCAAAGTGACAGGTTTGTTTTATTGCCTTCAGAAGAAAGGAGTTCTTCTCACTGAAAGTCTTTGTTGATTCCTTTGTCTGCACTTAAACAAGGCCACTTCGGCTGAAAGTGAGTAACCCTGCATCGTCTAGGTCTGCCCATTTACTGCTAAGACAAAGGAAGTCTGAGGAATTGCAGGCACCCATGTTTTTGTGTTGGATTGTTTTCTGATAATGACCCACTAGATCGTAAAAGTAAAATCTGGCTGGCAGAGGGGACTAGCTATTGAGCTTTACATTCACATTAAAGCAAGAATGAAAAGGGTGTATCCTAAAGTTGATCACAGATTTCCTTCTTCTGTTTTGGATCGCCCTGAAGCAGATACTTGGTGGTCTGATTTAACACCTTATTAAACAGAGACCTTTAATGTGACATGGGGCCACTGAGCAGAGTGGGGCCTTAATTTTTATTGTGCCTTCCCTTTGTGTGGACAGCATGGGGGGTGGTGGGCATTAATGCAGGGTTGCCTGGCTAGAAGGGTGAAGCCATCACTCTGGAGGTCGTTTGAGGCGAATGGGACAATTTGGTGAGCAGCACAGCAACAGCCCCGCACCAGGGTGAGCATATGGGCCGAATGAGAATGGGGCCTCATGAATACTGTGCAGATGTGTTGGTGGGAGACGAGAGAGAGAGACATAGAGAGAGCGATGGAAGAGGGAGGGGGGAAGGGAAACGGGAGAGAAATCAGCCCATATGGTGTTTGAACCACTGTGGATGGCCCCCAGCAGGCTTTAAACGTCTGCAGCAGTTGGACAGCAGTTTCTGTAGCGAGACATGTCAGACCACACCACACACACACCTGGCAAATAGCTGTACACACAACTGGATCTCACCATGATTATGCCGACACCTGGGTATCTCAAAGGAGACTTTTAGCCAGATGAAAGAATCTTAACCTACATTTAGGTTTCTCACTCTTGCAATTATATTTGTATTTATTTGATTTTTTTCTCACTGCTTGAAAAAGTATCACTCTTTATATTGTTTATATGTTGTGGGAACATACACTATAATATCATTATAGTAATTTACATTACAATTATGTCATTTTCATCTTTAGTATATAGACACAAGAGAGACATGTTTCAGAGACATGGTTTCATGTATTGATTGAAGCCACCTGTTATGTACAGACTGACCTCGAAAAACTTTGTCTTAAAGTGATCTGCACCTGTAGAAATTCCTCCCTACCATCTGCCGCATGTTTCCTTCTCATCAGGCATAATAGGAGAAAAGTCACTGTCGCAAAGTATTAAACGCAGGTGTAGAAATAATTGTGGCTTGTTTTGTAAAAAAAATAAGGGTTTTGTTTAGTTGCCTAAAATTGCCTCAGTCATAGGTCAGTTGGGGTGCCAATAATTACAGAACTAACTGTGTATCAACATATTTCTGTGTCATCTTCTGTGACAGTAAAACATTTTGAAAGTCTGTTATATGTCTTTTGTTACTTTTTATATTGATTGTTTAGCTAAAAGTTAGAAAATCTGACACCCATGCAAAACCTCCTCATTCTACTGAGATAGCTCTCTTTTGATAGTAGGGAGTAGCTGGCAGTGTGTAGGGGTTTAGTGTTTACTACAGCAGCCCACTTAGTGAGTGAAAGTGCCATCATTACTATGGCTCATAAAAATTAACAAGAAGTGTGACTGTCTCTCCCTTACCCTAGCCTTGATCCAATGCTGTTAGAAAGTAGAACAAAAGGAGAGAATCTCTCCTGTCACAGTGGGGCTCGTGGCCTTTAAACTCTCCATCTGTTTGTCTGCCGAGTAATCAAACAGCGTGGCAGAAAGTGGCACCCCCCTGATGGCTGCTCTCATTGCCACTCAAGTGAAAGTAATTCAAATGGATTTAGGGAGATTCTCCCCTTGACTGTGGACTTAAAGCTTGCCAGATATTCATTGGTAAGCGTTGTGCTTTTGTTATGATTAGCCATTGAAAAGAGCCTCGCCAACACAGGCCCGGATCATATTAAATGGATTTGATTGATTAGAACCGCTTCCATGGTCCTCAGCCGTATCCACCTAATGTTTCAGCAGCTTCCCATTATTGGATTTGCACAATATGCAAATTCACTTTTTTCTTTGTAATCTTTCTTTGTAATCAGATATTTTATACCAGTAGGTTTCTGATCAATTAACAAGTACCGGGGGTGTTGGAGAACCGTCCAGAGAAGAGGAAACCCAGGACCAATTAAGTGATCATTAATAATTTAATTAATGATCACTTAATTGGCTTAATGTGTTCATCAATACACATGGATTAGTGATTACATGAAGGGAAAGGAGCTAAAGGTTTTTGCTGTAAATAAATAGTTAAATAATTAGAGATGTATTCTCTCTGTAGCAGGGGTGTCCAGTCTTATCCTAAGATTTTCATTCCATCAAAGTAGGAGCTCACATTTGAAGGTGGAGATGAACTGATTAAATAAAGGGAATCAGGTGAGCTCCTGCTTCTCTGGCCCTGACCCTGACCCTTTTGCAGCAAGATAGCACACCCCTGCTCTATAAGCTCTTGTGAATGGGGCACAAAAGAGCCGCTCTTCCACTTTCAGCCCAGAATTACCGAATGTTTCATTTTTCGCAATAAATGATGCGTAAAGCTTTGAATACTTTTGTTGAGGTCAGCCTAACGTTCGAACCCTTGAAAACCTCCTGCCAACAGCTTCTGAAAGTTCAGCTTTCCTGACAATGATGAATCACACTGCTTGTAAGAATACCCTCCTCAGTGGAGGAAGGGCATTTGCACCAACACCCATTCTTCCAAAGCTGCATTGCTGCTGCCTCTCAACCCCACCTCCATGATTTTAGGGCAGAATTATGGTTGACAGTTGAGTGTGTGAAGTGTTGCACCCTCTTGAGGGTCAACTTCTGGCCATTGCAGGCCAAAGCTGGTCAGGCCTTCTTAGACCAGTCTGAGATCAAGAGTTCAGAGCCTGTTCTTTTGTTCTCTAACCAACCTCTTTATCACAAGAACTTTTTCCTGATGCTTCTAGAGTTACCGGTTACGATGTCAGAGATACCCAAGCATTAAAGGCAGGATCCTTAGATTACATGGTTACACCTGTACAAATAAACCAATTACAACTGCAGGGATGTTCTATCCTCTAGTTTATTTAGCCTTGGTTTCCTGGAAGTCACTTGAGCACAGACAGACAGGTTTTCCTCTTTTTTATGGGACAATAAGTATAGGACACTCTTTCAGTTGCCTTCTTTGTTTTACTCTTAAAAGATGCTGTAATCTACTGTTATAGCCAACATTTGTCTTGTTTTGTCTGGATTTATGGTCTACAAAATATCCTCATTCTTTTCATGTCAAAGCTCTTTTTATTCCATAGCTGTTTTTGGGCCTCTGAGACTGATATATGTAAGCAACCTCTGTTTTGATTATCTTTCCAGTATAGTGCTTCATTCTTAAAGCAGCTGAGGCTGAAACACTCTTTGTAACTGTAAGAAGAATGGGTATGTTGAACTGCAGTGTACACACTGAATAGGCAGATGTATGTAAATGCTTTGGTTTTTGTGACATTATAAAAACAATACATTCAAAACAAGCTTCTTCCATAATGTAGTTTTCATGTATATACTATAGTGAATAGTGTGTTTTAACACTAACAATGGTTACATACTGCATATGTAAATGTTTACTTATTTAAAAAGTGAGGAAAATTCAAGAGGACATTGAGGTCTTTGAATGTTCACAGTAGACAAATTAGGTGTCATGGAGTTAACGAGCACTAGAGAGGGACAGAGGTTTAATTCTGGTGAGTCTATCTAACTTTTTATGGTTATATGGGATAGACGGTAGTTATAGCTCTTGACTGACAGTTATCCTGCCATCTGCTGTGTCCCTGCAGGGTCGTTGCATCAACTTTGCACGGGTGAAGGAGGAGCCAGCCAGAGCACCACCTCGCCAGCCTCCACCTCCACCACCCAAACTGGACCAGGAGCCCCTGATGCGCCCCACCTCAGCCCCTCCTAACAGACCACCCTCCCATGCACCCTCCATCAGCCGATCACCCCATGGACCCCCACCTTGCAGAGCTCCCCCGGGCCCCCCTAGACAGCCTCCCTCTCGCCCCCCACCCCGCCCTGGGAACATTCGTTGAGAACAATGGACAACCTTCATCACCCTAAATTCTCTGTCTTTATCAACATTAATGCTGGTATTTATCTTTAAGCCACTGGCTCACAGTGCTGAGGTTTTACATTTGTTGCTGGACAGCAAAAAAATCCACATCTGAGTAACCAACTACTGTTTGTTCCCGAAGTTATGTTGGCTGGGATGTCTGTGATCTTCCTGAGTTGGGTTTTGGATATGCTTTAAAAGAATCATGCTCTTTGTGATTCAGCAGTTGGCTTTTGTGAGATTACATGAGGTCAGTGGGTTCACATGAGGTCAGTGGGTGCACATTTTTGGAAAAGCAGCTTCTTTTTCTTTCTTTTGTTTTTGGGGGTTTTATAGACATTGGTGGTTTTGTATGTCAGGTCAAATTTAAAGCTGTTATTTCATATCTGAACTAATAACTGAAATCAAGTGAACATTTGAGCTTGAGAAGACAGTGTCCTCAAATCACCTGGTTACACCCATAAAAAATAAAATGATTGCAACTGCAGGGCAGTTCTATCCTTTAATTTATTTAGCCTTGGTGTCTGGAAGGCACTTGAGGTCAGAAAGACATGGTGTCCACCATTATTATGGGATGCTAAACATAGGACATTGTTTTAACAGAGCCCCTTCATTTAATGAGAGTATGCAATGTTTCCACCATTTTTGATTATATGCATTTTTGCTCTGTGATCACATGCTGTGGTAATATAGTAGAATGTCAAGCACTGTGCATGGGAAAGGGGGCTTTGATTATTTCATATTTGATGCTTCATCCACTTTTAATTTTCTAAACGGTTCTGAAAGTTCATAAAAAGTTGGATTATTGAAGTGTCTGAACGAAATTAGACACTCATTAATGCAAAAAACTAACCAATTATCACTGCTTTTATTAAACAATGTTGTAACCCTCAGTTCATGGAGTCAGATTTTTTTAAAACGGTAACTCTTTAAATTTGATTATGGCAAGAAGTCACCAGGTCATGCATGACTCTGCCCTGCTACTGGAATACACAGAGATGATGTTATTTCTTTGCAGTGTCTTAGTCTGGTCTGCGGTCCTGCTCCATCCACAGAGCTCCACTTCCTCTCATTCCACACATGTTTTCTGCATAACTTTGGGGCAGTCTGAACTTGGTCTGACTCTGGAGAATTGCTAACACACTGCCTGCATAGATATACACACACACATACACACTATCTGTTACAGAAATATACAGCAGCTTTTTCACCACCACACCTACCAAAGCTGAATAATTTAGGGTTAGCAGTAAGATCAAAGCAAACCTTGTTTGTACAAAGTTCTGTGTAGAACAATGCATGTTTTGTTAGAAGAAATGATTTCACCCAGAAAACACCACACTGTAATTATTGGCTTCCTTTTCCTTGTTTAGACTAGATCTAATTTTTACTTGAGGTTAGCTTTTGATTTTGGGCATCAATGCCCCTCTCTTTTTCTTCATTTGAACCACAGGCATACTACCACTATATATAGGTGTTACGGCTGGCTCGCCTTCTCCCTCCAGACACCGTCCCGTTTCCCCTGAATATTGATTCTTTCCTCCCGCTCCTG
>JBBPDC010000149.1:14937511-14953665 GCA_037974485.1 Hemigrammopetersius urotaenia | reverse complement strand
TGAGTTGGTTGAGCGGAGGGAGCGTGTTGTGGATAGTGGGTTTAGAAGTTCTTTGAGGTAGATAGGGGGGGAAGGTCCATGGATGCACTGATGTGTGAGGAGGGAAACCTTATACTCGATCCTGGCTGAGATGGGAAGCCAGTGAAGTGAGCGAAGGATGGGGGTGATATGTTCATGTTTTCGCACTCTCATAAGTATCCTAGCAGCAGAGTTCTGAATGTATTGGAGCCTCTGCAGGCTCTTGATGGGAACCCCAAAGAGAAGTGCATTGCAGTAATCCAACCTGGAAGAGATTAATGCGTGGACCAGTTTTTCTGCATCTGAAAGGGAGAGAATGGGTCGGAGTTTGGAGATGTTTCGGAGGTGGTAGAAGGAAGTCTTACAGGTGAGGTTGATGTGTGATTCAAAGTTCGTCACTGCATGCTTCCACAAATATGTTATGAAAACCAGGCTTTAACAAATACCTGTTCTATAAACAAAACAGGGCCTTCACTCACTCCTTATTGTCATCCCATTTATTGAGAACACCCGATTCTAATTTTAGCTTAACATTAGCTACTTATCCAAGACGTCCATATACTTTTGCCAAATCTATTTTTCTCATGTTTTTATTTGGGTTCTTCTTATCAACATTATCTGCTATATTTATGCAGAAATGCAAATATTTCTAAAAGGGTTCACAAACATTCAAGCACATCTGTGCATGCAACCAATCTTAATTTTCTTGTGTTCACAAAGCAAACCACAGCTTTACAAGAAAACACTGACCCCTACTGGACAACTAACGGTGTAAGTGCACCTTAAGTTGGTATTATTGTCGAACTTTCATAACATATGGTTTACTACTGGACATGCCAACTAATTATTAGCATACTCTTAAAGAACAGGTAATTTAAGAACAAATCATCTTATACAGTAGAATCCTTCACATATCCTTTATTTTGTGCAGAGAATAATATGGAGTTTATCTGACTGTTTTGATTATGGAGGTCTCATTACAAGCTTAGTTATCTTGGTTGGGCTAATCGCTATTAATGTTAGTACATCTGCAGCCTGTTGAATGTTTTAGTAGAAGCTGTCGGGGACCAGCTGTGGTCTTTGAGCTTCAGCCACCACAGTGACCTCAGGTCCATGACTGAATCCAGCACATTGGAGCCAGGAGAACCAAGGCCAAAGCATTGTTGGAGAAAACATAACCTCCAACACACCGGAGTGCCCTTTCTCTCACAGCCAGGCCGGCTGTACACTGTAAGGATACTTTAAACATTTTACATTATACTGGTGAAAAATACTTAAAATTCTAATTCATAAACTAAAAGTATGCAAAGCTGGGTTAGGTCTTCTTTTTATGAACCTAAACAAAGTATAAAATTAGCTACTAAAAAGCAGTCCAAAGCATGACAAGTTTTGGTGGTATTTATTTTCAATCCCATATTTGCAAGACACATAAATACAATACATCACACAAAACCATTTTGTGTAATCCACACCTTGCAATCTTCAAAGTGAACACTTGTTTTATTTGGCTGAGGATGTGGGGATGACTCATGAAGATTTACTTCAACAGCATGAACTGATGAGGTCAATATACTGAGCTGCAGTCAGTAATCTCATCAGGAGGATAGATTTCCACTGAAGAGCCACAAAGCATGAGAATCGATCAAGGAATCAGAACTGCTGTCTCCCTGAAGTCAATACAAACTGTCCATGCATATGCAGTAATATTGCATGTCTCAAGCTTTCCTCTTCGCTTTCTGCATTTTCTTTCCCAGCAACGCTCCCTTCTTTGCTCCTCTGACCATGCCTTTAAATTGGCCCTGCAGTTTGGCCTTTTTCCTGAGAACACAAGGTCAACGTGTCAGAAATGCCATGTACATCCCAGAGAAGTGCTAGTGCACGTTCAGAAGTGACTAAAGGGCTCACTTACCTGCGGTTGAGCTGTGCTTTCTTGAGGGGAACGTAGGCATATGGGTCACACTTCCCTTTCTTCTTAATGTCACCTTTTCCTTTCTGCACAGACAACGTGACAGTCTTAAAATTAACACCCTATTCATCCAATCAAACACTTATTAGCATTTTTTAGATGGATCTAGTGGGGTGGATTAGAGTCAGAGCTGTAGTTTGTAAGAAGGTATATTCTACTATTAGATAAGTCAGATAGACTGAACTTTACCTTCGCTTTGTAATCAGACCCAGATTGTTCTCTTCCACCCAGAGGTCTATGGATCCCAATGCCACCAGCTGAGCCACAAACAAATGAGAAGTTAGTATTATATTAAAATGTATTCTTCTAAAGCATGGTTTAAAAACAAGCTAACATCTTTACTTCTCTGATTGTTGTATTATGTTTCAATGACATGCTGATATATTCAAACGTTGCTCTACCTTTGTACTTCATCTGTGGTTCAATGTCCATATCATCATCAATCATATCAGCTTCCATTTTCCTCTTCTGTGTCTTTTTCTTCTCATTTAAAAGGGAAGGTGTGTTTAGAGATCAGTTTGTTGTTCTTTTGCATTACCATTTAAAAACCAGAACAGAAGATAAATACTCACAGTTTTAACTTTGGCCTCTTTAAGGATGTCATCGATTTCTTTATCATCTGGAGAAGGAAGATCACATGGTCATACAGAGATGTTAAATTCTGCCTGAGAGAAGTTAACACACTGGTCATGCATAATTTACCTTTAGCTTGGTCATCGTCGTCATCTTCCTTAATAATCAATCTCCCATCTGACGTCACCTTGAACCCATGATCTGCCTTGCCTGTCTTCTTCATATCAGGGTTGGTGGCTAAACAAAAACAAGGTACAGATAACAAAGAGCTGGATAATGTAACTCCAGGCCATTCAAAAACAATAAACCTATTGCAATAGCTGGACGTCTGATCAACTACACATGTTCATGAAAGGTCTCCCAATCAGACACAGCAGAAATGTTTACCCAGGACTCTCTGGGATGCTTTGGGGTCAAGGAAGTTGAGTGGATCGTCTGAGATGCCCTCCTTGAGCCAGGCCTGTGCCCTCTGTTTAACTGGTTTCTTCTGTCCTTTCTTAGGCTTCTCATCCTCTGAGTCGTCAGAGTCTGTCTCTGCCAGAATATCCTCAATACTGCAGGCCCAGAGGAAAAGGTAAAGAGGGACATGAATAACTCAACACTAGTTCTCATCTCTTTGACCTCGAAAGTACAGATGACACAATTACATGATCTTTGGTCCAAACATCAATAAGGAGGAAGAAAATATTGTTTACTTTAATACACAAATACATAAATCAATACGGCACGTATTATTAGTCACATAAAACACATTGACATTTGAAAGAATGATATATGCCACAGGAAGAGACAGGAGTGATGTGACTTCACTGCACCATAAACGTATGATAGAAAAAAGAAATGACGAACTCCCTACTCCAAATTAGAAATTATTACAAAACATATCTACGATGAATGTAATGCAATTTATCATTATAATAAATACTGTCACACTACCCACTCTTTCAAAGCAGGTGAGCATACCTGTCAGTCTTGGCTTTGGGAGTGTCCTCCTCACTCTCAGACTCCTCCTCAGATTCATTCAGAAGTTTGCGTCTCTTTGTTCTGGCCTCCACTTTACGAATGTTTGCCAGAACCTTGTGATGCTCTGCAGGTAACATACTCTTCACCAATTCAAAACTAAAAATAAAAACAAAAAAAAAAAACCCAGTAAATTATTATATTACATGCAAAGTAACCCCTTGCTTATGGCTTCCAAGAGTGAATGTAGTGAAAAACTGATGTGATTTAAAAAAAAAAGTGCCCAAAATGCCTATATTTAAATTGTAAACACCAAAATATGCCCCCAAATATGCTCCCACAACATTTTAATTTCATTTCAAAGCCTTAGCCTTAAAGACAATTTAAAGGTAAACTCGTATTCGTACTATACAGTTTACACTTAACTCCCACAGTGCTAGAAAATAAATATTGATGTTACCCCTACATAGACTGTACTGTAATTCATGCATGGACATTTTCTTTGGTGTGCACTGTAGTTTTCTTTGGAAAATACAGTAATACATTAATGTAATTTACAGTAATAAAATGCATGAAAAATGATATATTGCCACAAAAAAAAAAAGCTGTGTCGTCCAGACCTCTTCCGCCTGCTGGGTTGTTTATGGTTGGGTGCAGTTCTTAGCAACCCAGCACCAGTACGAGGGGGCATGGTGGAAAAGGCCTGGACGTCACAAAAGCATTAGTGCGGGGTTTCTGTTCTCAGAAAAACCCACAATGGACGGAAGCACAACTGCTGATCCTAAACATACCCAAATTTGCGGATTAATTTAGTGAAAATGCTCTTCAGCTTCGTCCTGCAGTGTCTTCTCATATCTTCCTTCAAATTACCAATGCCCTCCATCTGAAAGAGAAAACATTTTTGTTAAACAGTTACAAAAATTTGTGTAAACAAAAAAGGCATTTTATTTATATTTCTTATTCAATTTCTCGAGTTCACAAATGAAAATCTGAACTTACAATGACATTAACGTGACTGGCCAGAACCTTCACATCCAAGACGAACAGAAGGACTTTGATAAAAGCCAAAGAGGCTTTGACAATCTCCCGCGTTCTGCAGGAGAGCAGCAGGCAGATGTTGTGCAGTAGCTGCTCCAGTGACGACACATCGATGGAGTCTGAGCAGCATTAAATATATAGTTAAACCACTTCCCCCATACAATAACTACAACTAATAACTAGGTCCCGCTGAATAAAGCATGGTGTTCTTACCTTTGAACTGGTAAACAAGTCTGGTGAGGGCAAGCACTGTACAGGTAATCATAGTGACTGATCCAGTGAGTCCAATGAACACATGACCCAAGCACTCATTCAGGGCATCTGAAACACACAGGTAAGCAGTTAAAGAATTAGCACAAAATGTACATACTGCAAATGCATTTTTCTACCAATTTTATATGCTACTACCCATCACTACACTGTAGCACATGCAGAACAGGCTTGATAGTGAAAAACTGCAGTTCTATAAACATGCCCTGATATTGATGCCCATATACTGAGACACATGTACTCTTATACAGTGGCCCCCAACCCCCAGGCCGCGGACCGGTACCGGGCCGTGGGTCATGTGGTACCAGCCCGCGGGCTGCACAGGAAAAAAAAACTTGTATGAAAATGCTGTTAATAAAGCTGTGGGTACACATTGGATTTACATTTATTATAATATTTTAAAGATACCCCATCTTTTTAAATTATCCCCATTTTTATACGTATCATTTATTTGTATAAATACGTATATTTATAGTTTCTGTTATTAAACCGGTCCGTGATTAAATAATGGTTGGGGACCACTGCTCTTATAGACTGGCTTGGTACTTATTTTGCAAAGTGCCAGGCAACAAGACATCTTTTTACTCTATTCATTACACAAGAAAATATTTTTTAAAATCTAAAACAAAATGGCATCAGAGCTTTCTATTATGTGGTATTTCAGCAGACGAGGTCAGTGACTAAAACAGGCAAGCAACATAAAGTAAAAAAAAAAAAAAAAAAAGTCAGTCAGCTTTCTGTGAAAATCATCCATTAAGAGACCAGGAATATAGGGCATGAGAGGCAAAAAGCCACTGCTGGTGTGAACACAGGATACGTTTTCCCTGCTGTGTCTGCAGGGAGGGTTCAATACAGCCACCTGGTGGTTCAGGGAAGTATAATTACAGATATTTAACATTTCCCACAAAGTAAAGTGCATGTATGTGGCTTTGGAACTCATGGCTCACATGTAGTAGATTGAAGTTGGTCCAGAAGGCTGCTGCTACTGGACCATAAGAAACAGTCACAGATACCCGCAGGACTTGCATGTACCGTAACATTGAAAATGAGTAATGAGTTTTAATTTCCAAGATACTACTCATAGCTCTAAGCAGCAGGGGATCAAGCAATATTTCTCATTTTTTCATTTAAAGAATTTAAATGTTAGATCTCGTCACTAGTGTAGACCCATATCTCTCTTTTGGATGAAACTATTATCAGCTGAAAATATCTTTCTGCCTAATATTAGTGTAAATGTAAGCTCTGTCTAAACGTAAAAAAACAAAAAAAAAACAAAAAAAACTTCACCTTTGGAGTTCCCACAAAATCGAATAAAGGCGTTGCCGATCTCTCCCAGGAGGGTGTAGGCATTTTTGCGAGCTCCAATTGACACTTCTTTTGTGCAAATAATGACCTAATGCAACACAAAAGAAGACACATAAGCAATTCAAAACTAACCATAACTAAACTACAAGGGAAAAGAAACTGCTGTGTGCATGTGTGTGTTTGTATGAGTACCTCTGGGAGCAGGGCAGTGATGAAATCCTTGTGTTCTTTATTCAGTTGTTTCACAATGTGAATAAGGCACTTCAGTCTGGGCTGAATAGACAGAAAAAGTGAGGCAGAAAAAAACTGAAGGGTCCCCCCCCCCCTTTCAAATAAAATCAAGCAGTTACTTGTCATTCTTAAATGCATCTTTCTTACTCTTTTGGCAGGTGAGGCGGCACTCTTCAGGCTATCCAGAAGGGTCAGTTTCAGTTGCTCTAGATTGCTCAGGACAAAATTCTTACAGATCTCTCTCTCCCCTCCACACATCTCCTCCAGCACCCGGTACGCCTTCTTCTGAACAGCAGAATCCTTACTCTGTACAGCCAGTGTAAAACAGACTCAAACATTAACACCAGCATACAGGGAGAAACATTTAAAACAAGAAAAAATTTATAAAATTTAAAGCTCATACCTCCAAGTAGGGTTTAATGAGTTCGTAGGTTTGTGTCATCGTTGCTTCATCCACGAAAGCAGCCATTACTACTACCAAATCCATTACAGTATGTCTGAGCAAAATAATGTAGATAATTAGAACATTTCTACTGCTGCACCGTTTCCAGCAAGTGTGTGTTCAACAAACATTCAAGCACATTATGGTCTAATCTAAAATAACCTTCCTTTCCCAACAAAAGAAATTCAGGACCTTATGCAATTTCTGGAGTTCTAACAGAGAATAAAATCCACTAAAACCAAGGATATATAAAGAATCCTGAAAGTCGCAACAGCAGATGTGAAGCACCGTAATGACGGAGTGTGAAGAATGTGACAGTGTGGTTACCGTGTAAACTCTGAGCTGTCTGGACTGCTGAGCCTCTCCAGAGCTTTCTGCAGAAATGAGCTCACCATCTGCGAGATGAAAAAAAATCACTTTTTTTTAAGCTGCAGTAGGAGCCAAAACCACAGATCTCTCAGTATTCAGTATAATATGTACAGAAATGAGCAAAAAGTAGTTTACTGCTCACCGTTTGGTCAGTGATGGTCAGGTAAACTCTGACTGTGTCGAGAACAGCCAGTCTGGATGGGTCGTTCTCTCCAGGTGTGGGCTGCTGGGTGTGCAGGTTAAATAGAATGGGCAGAAAGTTCTTCGCAAATCGCCCAACTTCAACCTTCGCCTCCTCTGTAAGGAGAAACAGGAATGATCAACACAATACATTCAGAACACAACCTATTTTACCAGCACTCAGACTCAGCAAGCGAGTGAGAATACAGTAATGGAGCAGAGGTATGCAGTACAGTGCAAAAGGCACCTTTCTCAGTGTGTGATAATGGCTTTCTGTTAGCAAAGTTAACATTAGAATAAATGCAGACAAACAGAACGCAGAATATATAGTATCAGGACTGGTTTTGTTTGTTTAAAAAAAAAAAAAAAGTTGATAGTTTGTGAGCAGGTAAGGTTCGGTCCCAGATTTCTCCGCAATTCAATTTAATGAAGGACTGATTGAGTCTAAACAGATTTCTAAAGCAAACTACAATTAATACTGGGCTTGCACAAGGAACAGATTGATATATTGTCCACAACATGACTGTAGTATATGATGTTTGTATTTATTCTTCTTGGTATTTAGTATATTTAGTAATAGTAAACAGTTAAATCTTATTTTGGCAGGTGACTTTTTGCACAGAACATAACCCACTAGGTGCTAAAGACACACATAGGAACTGACCTGTTTCACAGCTCTTGCTGAGGAGTGTGCGCAGAGACTGGAAGATGCACATCCGGAGGTCAGGGCGCTCAGTGATGGCCATGCCCAAAGATCTGGCAATGTTTTTAAAGGAACTGACCACATCAGTGGGCTTAGTACAGAACCCAGGGAGCATCGTCCAGATCTAAGTCAGGAGAAATATCAAAAACAATATAAACCAATAACACTTCAAAAAACTGATAACTATTTAAAAATTAAGCATTTCCAAATGGCTATGCCTAGATTTGGTAGAGAACTCAAATCGTCTGTTACCTGCAGCTGTAATGTGTGATATACTTTTGCAATTAGTTTCTGTCCGGATTGCTCCAATTCATCCCCTGAAAAACAAAATGCACTCAAGGTTTACATATTTTTAAGAAATGCTTTTTACATAAAAAACAAAACAAAACAAAGTAAATCTAATATAAGCAGTTGTTTTGGTTGTGTGTTCATACTGTGCAAAAAATGGGACCCTAACCTTTCTGTTTGAGTTTTAAAGCCAGTGGAAGGAAATAAGAGGTGAAGTATTCTAGCTGGGTGTTCTTCACGTGCTCCCGGATGACAGGAATGAGCCAGCTGCGTGGAAACTCCAGGTCATCACTGAAAAAACACACACACTTCACAGTTAGCATGACACAAAAGTTGGCATATTCCTCAAACAGAAAAACAGTAAATATAATATGCTCTTCTACAATCGACAGATATTTATCCAGAAAGGTGGCCTGAAAGAACTGGAATTCCATCAAGTTGTCCCACAAACCAACTTCTGGTAGGAACTTATGCAGCACAATACAATGACAAGTTACATCCTAACATTCAGCAAGACCTTCTGTAGGAAAGATGATGTGCTGGTAAAGCTTAGAAGTTCTTGGTGGGTGAAGTGATGTACCAGTTTCATTGGGCAGCTCAGCTTCTAACAGAATACTGATCACAGTATTGCACGAAAGCACCTTTTCATGCAACGGTGGGGATCTTTCAATGTCACCTATACAATCAATTAATTCTAACAGCCCACATGCATCAGTTCCTTGATCTTGTAACCACAAAGCTTACATATTCATAGTATTTAGGTAATTATTTAAGAGTGGTTCCCAAATAATGTCTTGAAGAGGACCCCAGGAAGCATAATCATCTAAGAACTGGTCCCATGAAGAAGCATGAGTTTAAACCCTGGCAATGCCACAGCCTTCTGTGGCCACGCTGTCATACATTTACATTTACCCTAAGCTTTTATCCAAAGGGACTTTCATTACCTAACCACAGGGGTCTCCCTGGAGCAACTTTGGGTTAAGGGTCTTGCTCAGGAACCCAGTATGCTGAAGGTTCGAACTCACAACCTCAGTCCAAAGACAATAATCCTACACACTAGGCCACCCCACCACCACGGTCACTGTCTCCAGGTCTTTATGAAGCTTTTATGAGAGTTTAATAATTCCTTATATCACACTGCAGTATATATAGACTACACACCACACCTGTTGAAAATCTGAATGAGGTACAATGTTAAGCTACCACTTAGAATCTATATTAACGCAGAAGATTAAAGAGTTAATTTCACATTGATATTAGATAACCGCACAGCTGTTCTGGCCATTTTTCCCCAGTCTTCCAAAGAGCAAAGCAGACAGTACTGTATGATTCTGTGGTGCCATGACTCACTCTGTGCCAGTGATGAGCAGGGGGACAGCACTCAGGACCACCTGCGGGCCCATGCTCTCCACTGCTCCCCCAACAGCCAAATCCAGCTCTCCTGAGAAGGGGAACCGTGGGGTGGCCCGCAGGTCACACAGGGACTGCAGACTCTGGAGAGCAAAAACAAACACATCAGTGTCTACAGGGAGACCAGAAGCTTATCAGAGAATCAGCTCAATGGATAATCTGCTCTGACTCAGCAAATCACCCTTAAACACAAAGTGAGTTACATTCGAGTGCAAGCCATCAACACTTCCTGTGCCTATCAAACTAAACACAGTATCCTGGGTTCTATGACTGCAGCAGGAAGCCAGATGTGTGGTCGGAATCTTGTAGAAATGATCACAGTTCCTACCTTGGTCATTATAGAGTGGGCCTGTTTCCCTGCAGCTCTGTAGAAGCAACCAAGAATCTGCAGCACAAACGGCCAAGAGGCATGAAAGCGATATGACAAGCCCTCTTCCACAACACTGCGTGAGACAATAAAGAATAACCAAGACAGACAAAAAGAAACATTTGTGAAAATACATCAGGGATGAATCCAGTGACACTGAGAACTGTACTCTGAAAATGTACTCACCGAAATATTTTACAGATGTAAAGGCCATTGCCAGTAGATGTACTGGGCAGAACAGTTCCTATCTCTGCCATATGAGGTGCAACACACTCATTGATCAGGGTCTGGTATACAAAAATGTATCAGGCCAACATACCACAAAACAACATGAGAAAACACTCCTAAAAAAATGAATTGACGATAGTATCACATTAACTGTCCAAAACAAGTTAACTATTCAAATTCCAGAATTTAATCACCTTTAGTGTCTGTGTGGCAGCAGAGACGACTTGCGCATGTGGGGACAGGAGGCAGGACATGGCCGTAGAGAAGAGTCGTGGAAGATGGCCCAGGCTCAAAGAGCTCTGTAAGCTGATCACATATATATAAAGGAAGGTGAATTTGTGTGGCGTCTGAGAGGTTAAAGACAATAATGTATACATTCATAATTATAAACACTGACCAATGACACTCACCTCGACAGATGAACATGGGCCTTCTCCATGACTGTAAGCCAGGCCAGTAGTGGCTGAAGGTCATTTTCACTGGGAACATAGTCAAACAAAGCCTAGCAGAGAAGAACGCAGGGTTAGGGGGTGATCAGATGATACTTTGCCAAACTCTCTAAACCGCTTTCTCAAACTCTCTAAATCGTGTAGAAAAGGAAAATGCAGAGCACTAAAAACCACTCCTTCAGCCAGTGGAACTCGCTTCGATTTTGATACCAGGCATTTACACTAGAAAAACAATTATTCTGCTCAGTGCCACACAAGAGTGCCAACTTCATCACAGCTGACCAATCAATATTGAGGAGGACTCCTCTTTAGTCAGTCCCTCATCCCACATGAAGGAAATGGAGATCACAGCTGTTTTTGAACACCAGCTGTACAACAGCCCACATGAAGAAAAACCTCAAAGAAAAAATGTGTTTCCTATTTAGTGGAATGTATGTTAAACTAAGCTCAATACTTTTGACAAAGGTAAAGACAACACGGCGATTTGAGAGAACTCAAAAGACTGACACCGGACCAAAAAAGCACTTTTTTTTCAGCTGCATGTTTTGAATTAAGAAATGTGTCATCTGTAGCCCACCTTTACAACGGTAAATAGACTCAGTGACGCCCTTAAAAACCACTGGAGCATTTATGAAATGTTAGCTGGACATCATGAATGGGCATTTTAAAAAATTGCAACTCACTGAAATTCAGTGAATCAACATTTTTATACTGCAATTAATTCATTTAACATTTTGTGAATGCAGATGAACAAGAGTTCAGTTGATCATGTGATTTATCTTTGTTATTAAGCATTCTAATCATTTCTGTTTAAAATATTTCAGACTAGAATGTTGCCATTTTGCTTAATGTGAGCTGCATCATCGGCTGTTCCTCTTATGATATTTTCGGCAGCTCACAATGAGACCATATAAAAAGTACAAGATAATGTTAGTCTTATGATTATTTTATTCCAAATGACTCAAGCCTTGTTCTTATTTTAAATAAGAAGATGATTTTAGAGATTGTGTAAGATAGTGTGTGTGGTTGTGTGGAGGTCACATTTACCGTGATTATCTGGGCATTGAGCTCTGCAGACATAGTGGACGAGTTGGGCTTCCCACTGAAGAGTTTATGGAACGCCTGCATGGCTGCTGCAGTCACTAGCTTTCAACAACAGAATAATGAGTTTAGACTATTTTAGCATTCCAGCTCCCACTGTGTACTGAAAGTGTACTGTACAAGATTCCTCACCACATGACTCAGAGTCATTACTCGAAGGAGAGTCTCACAGCACGACTTAACAGAGCTGAGGGGAAACGTAGTAATGACCTCCTTCAGGAGCCCCAGCACATGCAGTGTGGTTGTGTCTTCCTTATTACCTGATTACAGTGGTTAGAAGAAGAGATTAAATGATACACCAAGCAAATTTTGCTCTCAGCAAAAGAAAAGACCATCCCAGTTGCATATAACATGAATGGCAGTTTGTACAGAAACCAGCCTACCTCCAGCCTGCTCAATCTCTTTGATGCAGGATTTGGCTGTGGTGACAGCAGCAGGGTGGTGGTTGGGGGCATTGCCTGTGAACATGCAGTCACTGCCACGAAGGATGGAGCAAACACCTTGCTGTGCTGCTTTACGCAACTAAAAGGCACAAGACATCAGCTCTAACATTAAATACCACACATGGTTGACATGGTGCATAAAAACAAAATATAGCAAATCTTTTTATTTGACCTGCTACAGAAGAGATGTACCTTTAAAATAGAGGTTTCTAAATGTAAAGTAAGTGCAAAGTGTAAAGTGCCCATTTGTCAGATGTGAACACAAAACACAGCAGCAAACCGTGCAAACAGCACAGAACTGTTCTCTGTATTTAACACATTCAACCTAGCGAAGCAGTCCTGGGATTTAAACCCACAACCTTCTGATTGCAGGGACAGATCCCTAACGACCAGGCCACCAGCTGTTTCTTGGCTTGGATGTGCGGCATTAGAAAACCTTTCATTTGCATAAAACCTTTATACATGTAACATAACTAATCATTTAAAGGTTTATTTTGGAAACAAAAGTGGTTCTTCCATGGCGTTGTCCTTATATTCTCCATTAAAGAACACTGCATAGCATTTTATGGCTCACCTTTGGTTTAGAATGAACAGCGAAGCTGAGCAGACCGTGGTAGACCTGCAGTGTTGAAGGGTAGCTCCATACTGAGAGATCTTGCTTCCTCAGCAAGGTGGCCAGGCATGACAAGATCTAAAACAGTCACATTAGGAAAATTAGGAACAAAAACCTGTCAAAAAGCAAAACTATAGCAACACTACAAGTACCCCAGAAGCAACGAGTTAAAAATGACATTAAGATATTCCTCCCAATATCTTACCTTCTGCTACGAAAAAGAAAAGACTGGAAAGTGCCTAAATGATCATGCAAGGACTGCATTAACTGAAAATCCAAAACAGAGCTGAACAACGAGGAAAGAAAATCTAATTGTGCTTTTTCATATTTAATAATAGGACGGCAATGTTTAATTCAATTATTTTCTGCATTTTGTCTCTATGTCTCTTTGTTCAGCAAGAAGGCCATTATATCCATTTTGGACATGAGGCTTCCAATTAATGAGCTCTGTGCTACTGGCTTCCTTCTTAACATTTTTAAAGAACATTAGCAATGTGATATATAATTAAAATTACAGCCTTTGCAATTCGAAAATTGCACTCTTGATTTAAAAATCTGTATTCATTGTGTGTTTTTTTCAGCACACAATGGAAACACTGATCAAAAATGAATTCAGAATTCAATTGTGGACACAAGATGAAATGATATGTAAATCACAGTAGACTGTACGCACCCATCGCAGGGAGGAGGCAGAATCAATGCTCGCTTGTTTTGACAAGATGTCCATGAAGGCCTTTGACGTATCTGAGAATTTCTTTATCAGCACTGGTGCAGGTACCCTGCAGAGCCATAGGCAAGCTGACTGTTAAGTAATGAATCAGTGGCAAAGAAAATGTTGCAACCTGGTAAAAACATTTTTGCAAGCTACTGCTTTGTTATATATGTATTAAGTCTGTCAGCTGAATCAGATCAGTAACTCCATGCTATATGAAGTAAATAAAGATTGTACATTGCAAAATGCAATTCATATGGACCCACCTTTTCATGACTAAGTTGAGCAGGTAGGCAACAGCAGCCAATGATTCACCGCTCTCCACTGCCTCAAGGGTTGTCATCTGTTACAGAAAGGATGATTCGAGGTTGATTTGCAAATCTGAGTGGTCCAACTACTTTGTAATGCATCAAGATATCTATTGTAACAATTAGGAAACTGAGCAAAAGACCCACTTACTAAAGCTGCAAAATATTCTGTCTCTGTCTCCTTGCCCCCCTGAGAGCGAATCACTTCTGTGACAGCAGCTAAAACAGCACAGATCTGCAGAGCAACACACAAGCAGTATGTTAGAGTTACAGCTGTATTATGCACTCTGGACTGCAGTGATATGCAGGACCAGATCACCAAAACCTTTTAACCTATTGGACACAAACCTCTTTGTGTGCAGCAGAGTTAGAGTCCCAGTAACGCTGGACTTTTCTAAAGGTAAGATTAGAACAGTCTGACAGTCCACTGAGAAATGTCCCAGATGTCCTCTCGGTGAGGGCTGCCTCCTCCATGGTGTCCCCTGCCCCATCACCAGCTCTCTCCAGGCAACCTGCCTGAAGCTCATTGTGGAGTTTCAGGGCATCAACCGTAAGATCACTTTTCTCTGTAATGCAAATAATGACATGACATACATAAGTACAGAGTAAGGGATAGTGACCAGTCACCTGTACTATACTTCAGAATATTGAGCAATGCATTGTAACTCCAGTACACTTCATTATTAACATAAAGCCACTCCTATACTATATTTAATCTAATTTCACTGACAGCACTTTGTTGCTGAGGACACTTGCAAGCTTCTTCTTAAAAGAGAAGAGCATCGAACAAGAGTTTCAGAGCAGTTTTATAATGCTTTTTATTCTTGTATGTCTTGTACTTTTGGGGCAGCTGGTATCATGGTGGTTAGGAAGCTGCCTCTGCGATTAGAAGCTCATGTGTTCGAATCCCAGGACTGCTCCCCAGGTACTGTGTTCCTGGCTGCCCACTGCTACACTTGGGGAATGAGTTAAAAGTTACACTTCGGTAAAGTTCGCATTAGCAAAGTTTAGTTTCAATAAGGATCTCTGTATATATATAGTTGAGTCCTGTCTGAATGTGAAGTGGAGCTGGCCCCGTCAGGCGGATCTCTCTGCTCTGCACGCTGCTCTGTGCTACCGGCCCGGCTAAGTGGGGTAAATAGCAGAGCTCTCCTCACCTGAAGGCCGGCTGAAGAAGCGGCTCCTCGCAGCCTGACGATAGCGGCTCGTCTGTGGATTTGATTCGCTGCTGTGTCCTTTCTTCCATCGCTTTAACTTCTGAGCGGTTCCGGACCGAAGTTTTCCAGTTTTCACCATTCTGGAAGACGATCCGACCCACGCGTTTCGGCTGGGCCACACGTGTGTTCACGGCGCTCTTTAGATGCCGTCATCACGTTGAGCCTCCTTCTTTCCCACACTGTGCCTGTAGTGGGCAGCAGAGCCGAGCATATATTTTTGTATTCAGTAAATCATTTTCACGCATTACAGAGAGGGCATTAAAATAAAAATCTCTATCACAAGACGTTTTTTTAGGAAATCTGACAATTTTGTTGATTTTTGCAATCTGAGATAATATTATCTACACATTATAATACCTTTATAGGATAACAGAATGCCTAGATATGTTAGCAGCATCAAAATCTCCTCCAGCAACCAGCCCTGAATAACACGATTTTCAACACACACACACACACACACACACACACACACACATTTATATATATATATATATATAGTGTTAAAAAACAACTATAAATAACTCCATGGGCTTTGAATAGCCACACAGCTTTGAGTAGGGAGGTATTTAACGTTACACATTTATCTCCTCACTGTGTTTGCCCATGTAACCAAGCGGCTTTATGAGACTTCATCATTACATAATCAGTACATCACATAATTCCCGGCAGAGGATGAGAACGTTCTTTAGCCACACATTACAGTCCAATAATCTACTCAGGAGTCTGATTACTGCTGAGCCCCAAAATAACTGCAAATTCAAAATAACGTAACTGACAGAGGGGGATCCCTTTGGGTCAAATAGACCAAGAGAATAGAGTGAAAAGAATTGTGAGGGATTAGTGTCCCCCATACCTGGACAGTCTCCAGTAAAGGGAATACTCTAAAATGCACACGCGCACACACACACACACACACACACACACACACACACACACACACACACACACACACACACACACACA
>JBBPDC010000149.1:14908046-14935494 GCA_037974485.1 Hemigrammopetersius urotaenia | reverse complement strand
ACACACACACACACACACACACACACACACACACACACACACACACACACACACACACACACACACACACATTCAGTGTTCTTGGGCTACTGTGCAAACTGTTTAAAACCATTTACCTGAGCAATAAGGGACATTCTGCCAGTAAATATATGAGTTAACATATGCAAACAAACAAGATATGTTTTGTTTGTAAAAAGTATGTGAAGTTCACTAATCTACAATAAAGCAAAAAAATGCAGATATGCCTCCAGCCTTTGCATGGATTTGTGAAACTCAGTCAGCAGTTCGCTTGATTTAATCTAATGAAGTATCAATTGAACTGAATCAGGTATTTGAAGTATTTGATGAGAATCACAATGTAATATTGGGCTTTCATGAACAGAGGTCTCTGCTGTAATATTTGTATACATTCTTTTGCTTTTAAAACGTATACTGCTCAGATACATCATCAGACAGATAAGACTTGCAAGATACGGTGTATAATTCTATATGGTTATATTTTATTAGTTACATATAACACACTAACCCTCAATCACGTACCACCAATAACGCAATAATATACCACTGAGAAGTCAGAGGAAAATGCTACTTTAATGACCAGATACTGAATAAACTGGACAATTGTGTTTTCCACAAATATATCTATGTCCAGTATGTGAATACATTTCGTCAATAATAACACATACACTGATGTCCAGTAGAAACAAAAGCATTTTAAAACTATAATCTGCCCACTCCCCCCTCAGCAATTACATTCTGATTCCTACACACTGTGAAGATGGAACAGTTCCTCTCAGGTTCATGTAAACTAGTCCAGCCAACATCAATCTTGTCACATTATAAAAGTACAAAAATATCCAAACAGTTTTTGACGGACAGTAATGGCTTTCAATTGTATCTGTAGCATTGAAAAATATTTTTCCACCAAACCAGAACAACCTGTAATTAAACTGGCACCACTTCTACAGATCGAGGGCAGCATTAAGCTTTTATCACAGTGTTTCCATGTTTCTAATATTTGATCACAACAAAGGCTTGATCTTGAGGATGTGTTTTTGTGATCTGAGGCTGTATGGAGTCATACGTTCACTACAGATGGTCTGCTCTCAGTGTTTAGGGATGAAAGATCTGAAACAAACAGTGCACCGACTTCCAATGTGATTACGTGAAGTTGAGATGTGCTGCACAATAACAATACAGATTGAGAGCTGGCTGTCTACTGGAGGACTGTGTTTTTGTTTATTTTGTACATTTCTAATCTTTAAATAACGTAGCAATGTGTCAGAAACTGAAAAGGTGAATGGAACTCAAACGGTTTACAACTGAAGCAGTAATAACTACAAAAGTACAAACTGACTACAAATTGTTCACTGACCAGTCACTTCTTCAGGTACACACTGGATCAAATGCAAATTGTCCATTTTATTAGTTCTTCTTACCATATAGCTATACGTAGCTATACTTATCAACTTTAGACGGGGTGGCGGTAGCTCAGTGGGTAGGATACTTGCCTCTGGACCAAGAGGTCACAGGCTCGAATCCTACCTCCAGCATACCACCACTGGGTCCCTGAGCAAGACCCTTAACCCCAAGTTGCTCCAGGGAGACTGTCCCCTGTAGTTACGGAATGGAAGTCGCTTTGGATAAAAGTGTCTACTAAATGCCGTAAATGTAAGTTTTAAAGACAGCTTTCTCTGCATCACCTTTAGACTGTAGTTTTAAAGACAGCTTTCTCTGCATCACCTTTAGACTGTAGTTTTATAGACAGCTTTCTCTGTATCACCACACTTCATCCCACTCATAAATAATCAGGGACCTCACAAGACCACCAGTGAGCAGGTAGTATCTGGGTGGTGGATACTTAGCACAGCAGTAACACTGATATGGTAGTGGAATGTCAGTCTGTCTGTGTGTGTGCGTGTGTGTGGATGGATCACTTAGAGCAACAAGGCTGTAGTTTTTCAGCGTCACTGCTGGGCCGAAAATAGTCCAGTAACCGCCAAAATATCCTGTTTAAGGGTGAAAAACTAAAGTAACATTTACATCACATGAAGTATTATCAATAAAATTACATCTTCAAGGTGGAACAACAGGTTGGATGTGTCAAACAGAAAGGACATTAAGCGGACAGTGTTTTATTTTAAACCCTGCTGTTTGATCTGTGCACTCTAACATGACCCTTCCATGTGTCATGTGTCACTGCTGTGCTGAGAATGATCTACCGCCCCAATTATATCTGCTCTCTGGGGGTCCTGTGGGGGTTCTGAAGGAGGTAAAGGGGGCAAACCAACGATGAAGAAAAACATGGGCTACAGTCTGTAATTTTAAACTAGAAAGTGCACCAATATGGTAAGTAAAATGGACAATGAGTGTAAGGTAGGTGAACCAAATGAAGTGGTTTGTGGATTTGTAAGTCCATGAGTAAGAATACATAGAACTTCTGAAGGTATCCTTTGAAAGACAAGTTTTAAAAAGTAGGAATAAATAAGGAAGCACAAACAAAAAAAAAAAACTGAACAATGAAAAGCTAATCTCTGAGTAAATAATGAAAGACAATGGAAGATCTCAACTTAAATGACTAACATGTTCCTGCAGATACAATGCATTCATCGCTTTGTAATGTAGCTGTAATTATGACATTGTTGACTGAACAATGGCTCCATACGAAAGAGTTTTTCTTTTAATTAATGCCTGGAAATCCATCATCTATTCAGTAGTCAGATAGTGCTGGACAGCAGCTTTAAACATGATTGTCAGTGCAAAAGACAGCACAGAGGATCAAATATTTCAGAATCCACAAGACAAACAGAGGACATTTCAATTACTGTCAGGAGCTCAAGGCATGTATAATGTCCATTTAATGAGCTATAATGAGCAGGTCAGGGATCCCAACCCATGAGTGCCAACTCACCCTGCAAAAATATTCAAACAAACCGCAATGATTTATTAGTTATTTATAACTTAATCAAAACACTATTGTCATTTTTTTGAATCTCCCTGCTCAAACCCCGTGGGTTGACTGTCGACTCACACGTTCACTAACGAGCTACAATGTTTTTTAAAGGCTGTCTCAAGCTCCTCATGTCCCATGAATTCAGTTCACCTTTTCACTCAGCTGGCAATGATAGGTGGTTTGACAATGACTTGGATTACAAAGTCCTTCTGAATCTTGGTGTCCTGCAGACGAGTTTTGTCTGTAAGTAGCTTCCCAGAGAAGAACCAGCGCTGGTTGGCAGCATCAATGTCCTCCTGCACCTGCAGCTGCTTCTTGAGCTGACAGATGGAGTCTGCCATGCTGGCACTCAACCGTAGGTCTTTCCCTGTGGAGAGGCGGACCTTCAGCTGGAACTCCTCTTTCTCCTTCTTCTCCTGGAGCTCGGCCTGGTCAGACACGTCATTGTCGCTGCGCTCGGAGATCAGATTGACTGGTGGAGCCAGGCAGTAAGCAGGGAGCTGGTACCGGTTCCCCAGCTCATCATAGCACTCCATCAGAGAACCTGCATTCCAGAAACAGTAATCGGGTTACAACAGTCTTGACATACGACATTTCAAGTTTACAATGCTCACTCCCATAAAAACGTAAAAATTGAGAAGTGTAAGTTTCACTGTTTGCTATTAGGGCCATAATTACGGACTAGTTATGTTGCAGAAAGTGCAAAACATGCATGTAAATCACATAAACTCATGCAATTCATTGCATAACTATATAAATGAATTATGATGCAGCTATAAATAATTATGCAACAAAACATGTATTTGTTTATGTATATTTACTACAGTATGCATTCTCTTGATGTAAGGGTTATATTAGAACATCTCTCCAGATATTTTTGTACACAGACATAAAAAATATTAAATTCAAACCAGAAATAAATGAATGCATAAATCTTTCAAGATGGATTGTGCCCTTACCGTGTGGCAGTGTGATGCTAGCACCATCAACGATAGCCTGTGCAAGTTCATGGTCATTACACTCAATAGCCACCGCTGCAGCTTTCAGGGCATCCCAAATCTCTTTGCGTCCATCAAAAGCTGGTGCCGTATCCCAGAACTCGTCTCTCTTGCTGCGCAGCTGTCCTTCTGTCATTGGGTAGTCACTCTTCCACTTGGGCTTGTCTTTCTTAAGAGGTTCATTGCGTCCTAAAGGAAGCATAAGAGGTTAGATTTAATCCCATTGGAAGTCAGTACACTGTTTGCTTTGAAGACACAGATGACTATATTCAAATGGTTATGCAGTTTAATATCTAGCTCTTATCAGATTCAGTTGTATTAAGATCAAACACAAAGACAAATTATTCAGACGAATCCCATGCGCCCGAGTTTGAGTTATATTCACATATTTCACAGGCAAAAATGTTATAAACTAGTCCATGCTGATCCACTGTGTCACTGTACCAGTCTCTTTTCCTTTATTAAACAATTGCTATGGAAATTGCTTTACTAATTTCTTCTGATTAAAAAGTTCAACAGAGATGCGTAGAGTGACCATAACAGTACAGCGTGAAGCATGAAGGGTAGATAGTGACCCTGGACAGGAATAGTATTCAGCTTTGTAATTTGATGAGCTTAGAGAATCTTTCTCCTCCTCTCCATCTGAGATGCCAAATTGGCTCGGGCCCCGGTTCTGTGGTCTAGGATGTCTGAGCGGCTCCGCAGCCAAGACACATGGACCTCGCTGAAGTCCTAAAGAGAGCAGCAAAGCTTCCAACACATCACCCCAGATTAGGGAGGAGGAATTAAAAAGGAAATTAAAAACACCGCACAGAAGCGACCACATGGAAAGTTGCTAAAGATGTACAAAGGTTTGAACACCCCTGGTCAAATGACAAAATACTTTAACTTTCCTTGTAGAGAGATTTGTGGAGAAGAATTTTATTCAACACACTGGTAAAAAAAAAAAACAAACAAACATTGCTGCATGACTTTTGCATTTTTCACAATAAAACATGTCATATGCAATGGTTTGGGCTCTTGTGGCCAAATGACAACACTGGATTTTAACAGTATACCCACAGAATAAGGGCACACAAGGGCATACGGTTTTCAAAGTGATTGCAGCGTTCTTGGCATCTGAAAAGTCAATATTTAATATTGTTTATTCATCAAGGAGCAATCAGTGCTGAACGACGGGGTTCTGGGGGGCTTGGTGAGGACCAACACATGTATAATTTTCCACTACAAAACCAACAACTACAATAAAAGTGTTCCATCTCTGCAGTCAGCAGAGGTTCAACAGACAGGGAAAAAAAATCAAATTATTTATAGAGCCATGGATTATGGCCTTAATCGGGTGACACATAACAGGATTTATGCATCTTTCCCATAATGCATCACATGCCAACATGTGCAACAGAACATAAACAACAGGGCGTGTTCTGTAACGTGCTCCAGGTTAGGAAAGCTAGACATTATCGCTGAGCAAGTTTTTGCGCCTTCAATTCTCATTGCAGCAAACCAATTCGTTTTTATGAAGATAGCAGGTGTGGAGACGATAACTATAAAGGACACTGTCCACCAATTCAAAAACATTTGAACACATTTTAAAACACAAACATTTCCAGTTTCTCTGATCAGTGGTCCAGCTAATGTGGTCATTCTGCTGTGACTCTGACCGCAGGTCTCTCAGAAAAAGGAATACAGAAATCCCAAAGCCTTAAGCATCACTGCATTGCAAAAGCCGCTTAATGAGAGACAGTAAGCTCCTGCTGGAATATGCCACAGGCATTTTAGTTTCAGCGACATGAAGCATGAAGCCAGCAGTGTCTGCAAAGCTACTGTAGCCTGTCTGACATCTTGCATGCTAACAAATCCTTTCCAATTAGTAGACGAAGAAGATTAAACATTAATTCAATTTGACTTTAGTTTGCGCTCAGCAGAGTGGCAGGGTGGAACGGCTCGTCCTCCTGATTATTAAAAAAGAGTGACAGGAGTTTTAAAGGCACTGTATACAGTTCTGCAATGAACAAAGAGTAAATGACAGAACCTTTGCCTTGTGTTAGATGAGAGACAGAGCTGGGACATACGCTGATTACTACTGTTATTGTTGTAGTAAGATACATGACAACATATTACAATATGCTTCTCTGGGCATAATGTGTGCAAGTGTATTTATATATACATCTATACATATATACACACACACACACACACACATATATATATATATATATATATATATACACACAGTACTGTGAAAAAGTACCTGAGAAAATTATACTTAAAAGCTGTTTGCTACTGGGCAGTAGTGTTACGTTAGTGTTAAAACACTGGTTTACTGTATTAATGTTATTTGTATTTATTGTAAAATTATAGTTTCATGTATGGCAAAGTGTTTGCTTGACCATTTCCAGACCTCCTTCCGCATGGAAGCCCAGTATTATATGTAGCTTCCATAAGATACCTTGGTTGGCTCTTTTTACTTCATTTGATTAAACTGGAGGCATTGAGCAGAAATCTGGAACCAAACCTGTGTTCTTCTAACCAGCTCACAAAATAGCAACTATTTTTTGGAAAAAAAACAAATCTTGATACTTTTTACTGCTTTCTTGTTTATTTGCATTCATTCTAATGTTCTCTTGTGTTTTTGCTGGCAGAAACAAACCCAATGCTGATGTTTTCAAACAATTGGCACAGGTGCCTAAGACTTTTGCACAATACTGTATGTATATATATAACATGCATTCATATCTACATAAATATGTAGGTGTGTATATAAACACACAGAAATAAAAACAGAGAGAGAGAGAGAGAGACATCAACACCTCACTTCATAAAGTTTTACAATTTTCAGAACAAGGTGTGCACACTGCACTTACTTCTCAACAGGACAGTAACTGAAGTGTAAGCGTCTCTTGAGTTTGCAACTCCCATTGCTATACGATCCTGTGATGCGTTTTAAAGCCAAATGAAGACTCTACATCAGCAGAAACTTCTTCACAACAAGAATGGCTCCAGTCACCAAAAATCAGTTACAGGCGTTTGCTTTATATTCCTGATGACAACTTGAAAGCGTCTTCTGACAGATACAAAAGATGTCGAGAAGTCATTCCTCTGATGCCCTCTCTTTACACCGCGTCACAAGTTGTTGATCAACAGTAAATTGAGTTGGGACACTTCCCTACTAGCTTACTTCTGTTTGCCCTGCTCTGTGGACACGCCCTTCACCTGTTTCCCTGAGGCTATTCAATACCAGCCCACAAAAAATAAATCCCAGGAGGCAATATATGGGAACTTCTTGGAGGCTCTGTTTGGGGACAAAGATTGTGAGAGCCCTTCACAACAAACCAAGGGCCTAATCCAATTAAGTCTCTTTAAGACCAAGAGTCAAAAATAAAGCTACAGTAAATCCGAGGATTTCCCAGCGTGGGGCGCTCAGAAGAAACCTTCACTCTCAGCACAGCACCCAAGAACATCCAGAAAGAACAAACGGGTGTTGACTAATCTCAGAAGTACTAATCTTAATTGGTTTCTTAGTAGATGCAGCTTTTGGAGGAAAATCAATTAAGCAATTTACTCTAAAACAGTTCAGAGATCAGGAAATCAAGACTGGAGGAGTGCCAGTGACTTTGAACTCTTAAATTAAGAGTTAAAATTACATCACAGTAATCAAGGGAGATCTTAATGCATTTAAACAGAGCGCAATGCTTTTGCTTTGTCAGTGTGTGAGCCATAACATAAGCAGGAATTTCTCAGGGCCTGGGGTGTAATATGAGCCAAAACCCACTGGTAGACCTCAGGCAAATTCCATTAACCTGAAGGACATGCATGCTTACTCTAGACCTGTTGCCTTCACACTCACCTCCTCGCTTCTTGCTGTATCTGGAAGCATTTCTGGATGATCCAGCAGCTCCTGCACCTCGCACTGTCCCAACACAGCCTCCCATGTTTAGCTCTCACACTGAGGCCATGTCAGGTCCACGTCCTTCCTGGTGCAGGTGGGAGGCTGGAGCCACGCAGCAGCTGCAGCAGAGCGCTAAAAGCTCAGCCGGCAGGACATGCTGTCCGGACGGGTGTCCTGCATGCTTATTTGTGCAGATCCTGTTGCAGAACAAGGACGAAAGTGTCCAAAGACGTGTTTTTTTTCTGCAGAGGCTGCCAACGTGCTATACTTACTGATCCCAATATCTGGAGAGTCTTACTGCACAGCAAAGCTACATGCAAGTTAACACATAACTGTCTCCATTTTCGTATCCTTCTAGTTCCTTTCTGTTGAAAGTCTATTTTCCCTGGTGCCTACCGCTCTGAAGTGGAAATCAGCCCCTCCACTACTCAGCCCCGTCCCAGCCCCAGCTCAGGTGAAGATAAAAATAAACGACTACCTTTTAAAGTAAAAGTCCCACTCGCTTTATTTTCCGTGCTACCATTTATAGTAAAGTATTATGCATTTAATCGAAATAAAAATAAACACGCAAGAGCAAGAGAAGCATAAGAGAAGCATGTTGTAAAGCGTTAGAATCCTGTTTTATTAACAGATTATAGGTGCCCACGTAAACAGTGAGCTTTTCAGTGGTGGTTTATGCTGCCCTCCTCCGTCCCTTCTAGTGTATTACACCGTCTAAAACCGTTTTTTTTTAATTTAATAAAATTAATTGATCTCGGAGAAAAGTATTACAGTCCTCTGCGTTTAATCCATTCACCCGAGTGAAGCAGTGGGCTGGGGGGAGGAGTGTGGGGGAGAAAGTGTCTTGCTAAAGGGTACCTCACTGGTGTCAGTGGCAGCCTTGGGATTTGAACCCACAACCTTCCGATTGCAAGGTAACCCCTAACCACCAGCTGCTATTGCAGTCTTGTTTTTGGAAGATGAATTAGCTGATGAAACTTTCCAAACTATTTGGCCTAATTAAGGAGCAGCAGCAGTAGTTCTGGTCAGTCCCACAACTGAGTGATCAGATATGAGATTTTCTATTTAAGAAAGTCAGCTGTGATTTGGACCATATAAACAAGAGGGCGTTCTGGTGACTGGAGAACATGTAGGAAGTGTTTGCTAAAACAGTCAGCCAGTCTTTACAAATGCAATGTGTGGTAGGGCTGCACAATCTACAAAATACAGTATAAGTATTGCAATTACATAAGGACGAAAGTACTGAGGCATTCCTCTTAATTACTGAAGTCACGTGGGCCTATACTTCCAGTGAAGGTCAATCTGAATGCTTCAACAGACCAAGCCATTCTGGACAACGCCATGCTTCCAGTTTTGGAAAGAACCTTTTCTATTCCAGCATGACTGTGCCCCAGTGCAGAAAGCTCTATAAAGACATGATTTGATGAGTTTGGTGTTGACTGGCCCACACAGAGGTACTGACCTCGACCCCATCCAACACCTTCAGGATGAACTGGCGCAGAGATTGTGAGCCAGGCCTTCTCGCCCAACATCTGTGCCTGACCTCATAAATGCTCTACAAAATGAATGGGCACAAATACCCACAGAAACTCCAAAAACTGAAATCCTTCCAAGAAAAGTGGAAGCATATAAATATAGGGCTGGACAATATGGACAAAGATATTGTGATTATATTACGACAGCTATCTATGTATTAAATAGCAAATATTTTCACTTTTCTGGAATTAAAAACACTTGATGTAAATAATGTTCAAGTTTCCAAATGCACATTCACTCCACCATCCATACTGTCCATATTTCAAAAGCTAAGCATTTACACATCTCATCTCCATTTACAGCATTTATCAGATGTTTTTATCCAAAGCGACTTCCATTCCCTATCTACAGGGGACAATCTCCCTGGAGCAACGTGGAGTTAAGGGTCTTGCTCATCCATGACCTCTTGGTCTAGAGGCGAGTATCCTACCCAATACGCCACCACCACACAAACCCATATGAACACTACGGGGGAAAAAAATATTTCAAAATGTGGAATATGGCCATTTTAAAACACCTTGATGATCAAAGCATGGTCAAGATAATTTGTTAATTACATAGACTTCATGAAAAACACTCTGGAGATGTGATTGGTTAGAGGAGATATTGGTAATAGGTATGTTGTGCAGCCCCATTGTATAGCATTATTTAACATCTTGAAACATTAATGTGATACACGAACTTCTTGGATAAAGGCCTTGTCTATTGTTTGTCCATGCAGACTAATCAATCACTAAAGCACAGGACATGGATTATGAATCCACCACCGTATCGAACAGTTGTCCTCAGCTATTGTTGGTTAATGGTATCCTTTAGCCTGCTCCACTCGGAGACACCAGAGTAAACTTGTGTAATGACATTGTGATGAGCTTAAAGCATGAACTGACAGAGGAGTTTCTCATGCAATCCTTAATACATGTATAAAACGTCAGTAAAAAATAGATGTCATTCCTTCTGAAAAAGCTGACAAACTTGATTGTAAGATGTCTGTCTAAGGAAAGGATTGGTTGTTTAAAATGTTTTCCCAATAGCTGTGTTTATGTAATGCATCCAGTGTTTTAAATGAATCCATAAAAAGCCTTAAAAACGATACATTCTGTCAAACCAAAAAGGCTGAGAGATATTGGATAATATAAAACAGCACATTAAATGTTTAAGTCCAGAACACCACTTTCAAATAGAAGAAAAAACAACAAAAAAAGAAAGACACGTATTACAGCATGTCTTGTTCCTCTTTGTTGGGTTTGTACTCCAGTAAATCCAGTACAGCTAGTTGCATTTATACAAGGTAAAACGGAATAAAACGTCAATTTTATTGATCAGACATGTGCAAACAATTTACACAGAAGGGATAAAAAAAAGAATAAAATGTCATATTACACATCTTCCTTAAATGTACATACAGATTCATATTGAAGATGATGTAAGGATTACAGCCTTAGTAGAGATGTCATTATGGATCTCCTGTAACAGTAAACAGCAGTTTAGAATAAACTCAACCCACGAATAAGAGATCAGGTTTGAGGTTTTCTTGGAGTGTTGGAAACAATTCTAAAACATAATAAAAATACACAAAACCACCAAACCTTGTTGATTTCTTACAAAAACCACAGGCAATAAGTGGTTCTAGTTTTTGTGCACACCTTGGCATAGGAATGTGTAACTGCTGTTAGAAAAGAACCTTGTAGCTCCATGTTAACAGTTCTTTACAAGAACTGAAAATGCTTGCTTCCCTTTGCATTATGTGAACATTGCATAATGAAAGAGCCAACAGAAATGTTTCTCCTGTAAAAATCACTTTGGAGATACAAGGTTTTGTCCCAACGGTGAGCATATGCATGATAAACAGATAAATAACACCAATATAAAACATAGTCCAATTTCATTCATTCAGTCATGCACAAAGCTGAGTTTTGTGGAAGAGCACAGCTCCACGTTCTCAGTGTCTCTTACAAGGCGATATGCCCGAGTACCTCCAAACGAACACATAGCTTCAGCTGCAGTCATGAAAATATGAATTAGAAAAAGGGCACCATCATCAGATTTCTAAAGCAAAAATAGATAACAAAAGTGTATTGTTTTGAGAAAGGAGTCTGTTCGGTCCTTCTCATTACTCCAGGTCATCCTCCATGGCACCATGACAGCAACTTTGGATTTGTCAGCCTCCAAATGGGCAGAGTTTTTGATGCCTTGGTAGTATCAAGTGACCTTCGGAGTGAACCGGCCACTACCACCATTACATCTGCTAGTGCTGATCCACTCATACTGGTATCATGTCTTTTTTAAGCGGGTAGATGTCCCACGTCAGCCCATCACCATAAGGCTCATGTCCAGAAGGCAGCAAAACCCTCGTCAGCCAATGACTGTTAAGAGATGATGATAATGTTATATTACATTATGTAAATCACATTAGAAGTCTTTAAGCAGTCCTACTATAACATACGAAGGATTAGCAATGCAGCAAAAACCTGCAGCTCGCTATGTCAACATGAGCATGCCAACACATTGAGGCGTTTCTAATTCATCCCTACCTCTTCTTCTCTACACCAAAGAACACCCTCCAGTTATTCAGCTTCCCATAGTTGAAAGGATTCTTGTAGACCTAGCCCAAAGAAATAAACACAATTGTTTATTGCTTTATTTTAATGATTAAATTATTCAAAAAGGTTAAGCAATCATATAATGTCATTGTTATGTAATTGCAATGAATACACTTGAGTCCCATGACATTTCATCTACTTTTGTCAGCTTCTCACCAATAAAACATCAGACGCATCTGTGTTTTTATTGTATAGAAGTGAAAGAAAAAAATGAACATGAATCTCTTCTCTGATCTGCAGTAAATAAACGGGTTGTCACTGTATTTCAGAATGTATTTATCACTGGACAGACTGTTAAGCATTTCCTCTAGCACTCTCCATAGCTCCAGATATAATGTTAACATTTAACAGCTTAACATCATCCATGAATACATTATTATATAACACCAAGCATTTGGTAGAACAACCAAAAAAAGCCTTCACGGAGACAGAATTTAATATTTGTTTTTATAATAAGCTCTTCATACGTATACTGAGTGAGTATCTTAAGCTTTATGATGTGTGCTTGTGTTTCTACCTTTCCCCGCTTCGTCATGCGTCTGGCCTCTTTGCTGTTGATATGTCTCTCAATGCTGGTCTCTCCACGGGAGATGAGGATAGCATGCCAGACCGTCAGGCCCCCCAAAGCAACTGCTACTGTGCTGTGGGTCACAGAGCATTCAAATATGTACAACTACAACTAAGGTAATGATGATAAAAACAAGCAGAACTAAGAGACGGATGAAATATAGCATACCTTGTAAGGACCCACATATAGATAACACTCTTATGGAACATCCTGTCCTTAAAGGTGTAGGGGGGCGGTGGTGTGTGATAATAACTCTATTCAATTAAACAGAAAAACAGCACAGACTGTAACCAGCAGAAATTCTTCTGGAATTGACTTTACGAATAAAGATTTTAGTTTTACATTTTAATTCAGCAAGTGCATCAATGAGGACCAGAATAATATTCCAATTTCGGTCTTAATATACGCATTTTAAATGATTAAAATAATAATGGAATCATTTAAATCAAATCAATTACATACGGGTTTAACTTGCAATTAGTAACGAATACTGCAAATAAGGACTTTCAAGCATTGCCTTTGTAGACCTTTTTTGAAGAACCTTCTTTAGAAATAATATGATTTGTGCAATCTGACCAAAAGAAAAAAAAACAATGAATGTATACACTATTATTTAATAAAAATAATTCAAAATAAATAAATTATTGGGTAAGAAATGTTAATGTTAAAATGGCAAGTTGATAAAAGACCTTCAGTTCCCCAAAACAGGAAGCGTTCTCAAAATGGCCTGATTTGATTAAATATCAGGATTTTATCAAATAAAGGCATTTGAGTTGAGAAGTTTCGAGTTGAAAAGAAAGAACCCTTTAGCTTCTGGCTAACCACAGAAACACCAAGACAAAAAGAGATACCATCCAAGGACATTTAAAGCTCTCCACACTACCTTCCCAGTCATGGACTCTTGTGGCAGGATTCCTATGAGCAGGCCTACACCTGTCACTGGAACTCCTTGCTTTTCCACATCCATGTGCTTGAAGTGCTAAAGTAATGGCAGAGACAGAATCGGCTGTTAAAGCATGCACAGGATCCCCATTTTTGATCATGAAAAAAGCAAGCAAGAGAAGCACCAGCAGAAGATAGCACAGGGTTCACAGAACACAGAACAAATGAGAGTAGATTTCTATTTAGGTAAGATTTCCCCAAAGTTTAAAATGAGGATTAAACAGAACCCCACATTTGTAGATTCAAATGGTAGATTTAAATCTGAAAATGTGATCCTTACATCTATTGCATCATATGCGTCTATGAAGAGGTTTCGGCCACTGACACTGCAATACAGGCAGCCAAGTGTCATATAGAGACAAAAGGAAAAGAAATAGCGGTGGTTGAAATGACCAACACAGTTGTTAAGCCAAGCTGAAATTGGGAAGTTAAGGCAAAAGTGTAAGAACATCATGAATAACAGTTAAGAGCACTATTAGTGAGTGTCTTGTGTAAAGACTATAAACCAGACATGTCTTAAAATAAAGGATTCTATAGTGTGATGCCATTAAGAACCATTCTCCTTCTTTTACTTTCTATTTGGGCTGCTCCCAAATTGAAATTGCCACAGCGGACCAATGGTCTCCATTTTCTTCTCCTCTCTGCATCTTCCTCTCTCACACCAACTGTGTACACGTCCTCCATCACATCATCTATAAACCTCCTACTAGACCTTCCTCTTCTCCTCTTCCCAGCAGCTCTCTCCTCAGCATCTTCTCCAAACACACAGAATCTCTCTTCAGCATCCTTCTATCCATATGCGGTTCTAGACGAGGGCCAGTGTGGGATTGCTTTAAGCACTACACACACGAGTGCACATGCAAATGCTTTATGGGATTTTGAGACGTCTCACAGTATGTGAATTTCTTTGTTCTTTCTATTTTCCCCTTTACTACAGTGAGATGATGACAGTGTAATTTAAAATGAACTGTAATGAAATCAAATGAAAAGCTAAATATAAAAAAATATGTAAAATAAAATATTGACCTGTTTTGCCGTTATATTTCCCTCCTAAAAACACCCCCCCCCCCAAATCAATGCAGTGTCGCCTCTCTGACTTTTCCTCCAAAAACACAAGCTGTCTCTCTAATAAACCAATTCCTTTTCCTGTCCATCCTCACCTGCCTGCCACGCTTCTCAACTATTCCCTCCGTCCTCACCATTCCACTGTCCTCCCTCTCATTCACACACAGGTATTCTGTCTCAGTCCTACTGGCCTTCATTCCTCCTCTTTCCAGTGCATTTCTCGATCTCTCCAGGGTCTCCTCAGCCTGCTCTCTACTCTCACTAGAGACCACAATGTCATCTGCAAACATCATAGTACACAAGGACTCCAGTCAGATCTTGTCTGTCAACCTGTCCATCAACATAGCAAACAAAAAAGCTCTCCAAAATTATCCTTAGCATAAACCCACCACCACCTTGAACGCATCAGTCACTCCTAATGCGGTCATACTGCCCTCGAACATATCCTGTACCACCCTTACATGTAATTCCTGATTTCCTCATACCACAGCACCCTGCTAGACACCCTGCCATGTGCTTTCTCCAAGTCCACAAGGACACTGTAGCCAAGTTTCCATCCAGTGTTTTGCAACGTTTTGTTATCGACAAACAGAATTTGCGTTAGAAAAATGTGCGAAATTTGCCGTCTCCAGCCTGTTTCCATCCAACTGGCTTTTTAGAGATAAAATGGTGTGCGTGATGACGTCATCCCCCTAAAACGAACTGTCGCATAAGTTTTGGTATATCGCAAAAAAAATATGCCCTTGAGCCGTTTCCATACATAATTTTGTGTTTGTCGCAAATTATCTACCTTTTGTTTTCCACGTGAAACTCCCCTCCGATAAACAAAGAAATAAATGATGGAGAGATTATTCAGACAGGTTTTTTTTAATTTGCCAGCTTACTGTTATTTCAGTTTCACAAATAATTAGAAATGTGCAGAAGACGACAGCAGAATGAAGCTTGTCTGATAGCCCTAGAGCAGTGGTCCCCAACCTTTATTTCGTCACAGACCGATTTAATATCAGAAACTATTTTCATGGCCGGCCTTTAGGAGTGGCAGGTAAATACACGTATACGTATTTTTACAAATAAATGATACGCATAAAAATGGGGATACTTTAAAAAGATAATAATGGGGTATCTTTAAAATATAATAATAAACGTAAATCCAATGTGTACTCACAGCTTTATTAACAGCATTTTCATACAAGTTTTTTTTTTCTGTGCTGCCTGTGGACCGGTACATGGCCATGGGTCATGTGGTACCGGTCCACGGGCAGCACAGAAAAAAAACTTGTATGAAAAGCCCGGGGGTTGGGGGCCACTGCCCTAGAGCTCGAAGAAAGTACCCCAGTGCAACGAAACCCACGGGTATGGTAGAGATCACGGAATAAGACCTTCTGGGAGGAGGTGGTGAAGAGACACTTCACAGAAATTTTCTGGTTGCAACACTTTAGAATGACACGTTGAGATGTTGTGGATTCATCAGTCCTGATGTTGCGCCCATCACGGGCTGCCACCGACCACCGGTTCCAACCCAAAAGCGAATTGTATCATGTGACACATTTATTTGCGTTAAAGCCCTTTTTTCCGACAAAAAGTGTTTCCAAAGTAGTTTTTGCGACATCTGAAGTATCGATATAGAATTTATGCGCTAAAGTTAAACGGAAAAATATTATGTCGACATTTATAGATAATTAGCATTTCCATCAGCTATTTCGCAAAAACTCCTTGGATGGAAACCTGGCTACCTCAACTCCTTCTTACCTTTTCTTTAAAAACCTTTCAATGGGCAGTATTTTAGAGAATGATTGTTGTAAATACAACCATTCTTAGAAATGTAAATGTTCACTAAACACAAACACTAAAAACAGGGTTTTTGTCATTCTAAACCATAAACCATAATGAACCATAGAAGCCTCATACAAACAGTTGAGTCAGAGTCTCAAACTCCATAGTTCAGAGTTTAATGTTAACCAACACGGCCAATTAAACTGAATAACTGACCCGTGAGTGTCAAAGGGTTTCCGTAGCTGCAGGTTTTCATTCTAAACAATGCTTGTTTGGAACAAACACTAGCAGCCAAACTGGCCTTTTGTGGATAAGATTTGGCACTCCAGGTATAACATTAGTCTGTGATACTGGTCCATGATGTTTCCAACTGATTTGCTGAAAAGGATACGACAGTGATGGTCCATTTTCAGTATGCACCTGCAAAGGAAAGAAAGGGTCATGTGAAGGCAGTGTCAGCAGCAGGTGTCAGACAAGTACAGCGCAACATTGCTGACAGGACACTACAGTCACTATACTGTTCTTACGTGTTGCAAATGCCACAGTGGTGTGTTCTCGCTGGTTTGGGAATTATACACTTTTTGCAGACAGACACAAATGGAATGTCATTCTTCATCTGAAGAGCAAAAACATGAAAATTGGCTTAAATTTTAAATTAAACATGAACTGCAGCATTCCAATACATATTATAGGCATGATGTACACAATATCATTCCATACATACCTTAGGAGGATATCCAGGGGATGTACTTGTGGCCTTGTAGTAGTGAAAGGCTATCATGATTAAGTTCCAGTGCCCATAACAGATGTGCCATACTATCCAGGCAGGAGAATAGGAGTGAAGAACAAAGGGGAGGAGGCAGAAGTATGCTATACAGACGATTGAGCTGGTGAGAACTACCACTAGAAATACAAAGACCTCAAAAAAGAAGAGAAAAAAGAAACATCTCAAACAAGTCCAATATAAATAAATAACAAACCTAGTCCAAAATAAACCTGAAGGATAAAGACATGTTTATAAGGAAACATTGACCTACTTTCCCGAACCAGCGGGTGACAATATCGACCATCCAGAAGACCGGCTCAAACAGGGAATCGGTCACCACATCAGAGTTGGTGAGTGAGTTGAAGTAGAGAGACTTGAACAGGAGTCTGATATAACTCAGAGGATCCTTCAGTCTCCGAGGCATGCGGTTGCGACTGCGCCTTGAGCAACCTCGCAGCCATCTTGTAAACAAGTGCATGACACTTGGGCAGGGTCGCATCTTGGCCCTAGAAAACAAGGGTACATGTATCTCAATTAGTACCCGTTTTCATTTATTAACAGAAAGAATATGCATCACAGAAAAATACAAATCTTAGGGAAAATCTTGTTGATTTTTAATGTCTTAAGTAATCTGGTGCAACATTATCTTAATTACAGATAAAATAATAAAAAAATTAACATATCAGTGTACATATGTACATACACATGCACACAAATATGTATGTAGGTATATAAACCAAAGCTTGTTCAGGGCTGGGCACGTTAACGCCTGACCCCGGCGAAAACCAGTCGAGACCTAGAGCGTAATGGGACAAAGGTAATGGGACACCTGACCATTATGCCAACTGAGACTGATGTCTTCTGACTGAAGATTCATTTTTGCTGTCATAAAAATATATATTAATGGTTTGTGTTACAAATAAACATAAAATTTTGGCTTTTACATACTTTACCATACAGTCCGCTTACTGGATTGTGAGCAATCCAGTAAAGTCAGTGAGGTGCACAGAGGACTGAAAGCCAGACCCTGCTTAATGCCACACCAGGACACCTCAGCAAAGCCAGCATTAGGATCTGTGGCCCGTGGCCCTCTTCCTGAACTTGTAAGCCAATTAGTAAGATGAAGTATCTGATGTATCTAAGCAGATCAGATACAGCTAAAGAGAATGACTGAAATCAATATCATAGTACATTCTCATCCACCTGCTCATCCAACCACACCACTGATGCATTATTTAGTATCTATTCCTTTTATCTCTGTTTTAGGTCATTTGTAAATGTCATGACCTGAACAAAATGCATATGGGATTAAACAAATAATGTCAGTATTTAGCACAAAAGAAAATATATATTATAATTTATATATATATTTACTCTATCAAATTAAAATCCTTTGCAAAAGTTTTCCTCCTTAAGTAACTGCTCAATAAAGTGTAGTAGATCAAGGAAAACAAATGAAAAATAAACAAAATATATCAATGTAAAGAGGCAGGCAGTTAATACTGGTCTCTTTGGATTGCTGGGTTTAGCCAGATGTTTAATCTTCAGCAGACAGGCTTCATACTGTCCCGACGAAAAGCCACTGGGCTCCTAATTCCCTTCTGAATGAGAGATTAACAGAAGCATGTACGAGTGCACACACACACAAACACACACACAAACACAAACACACACACACACACACACACACGCCTTTGTTTAGTGAATGTATCTATCGTCTTTACATTGATGGTCTGAGAAGACCACCCAAAACCTGAACTAAAGCTGGATGTGTATGAAACTGCAGCATCTGCCCTGAACTAGCAAGGCAATCCTGATCTTCTGCATTCCACGCAGGGCGTGAGAAGTAACAGGGCAAAGTGAAAAGCACCACAGTTGCTTGGTAATATAGTGATAACCATTATCAATCCATCAGACACTCGCTACAACCCATTTCAAAGCAGTCTGCAATGTTGGCTAGCGAAATTCCAGTAGGTTTATTTAGTACCATTAGAATCAATGATCAAGTCCGAAAAGGAGTCAGGACTGCGATCCTTAATCTCACCTCCACCTATGATCAAACAGTCTCGCCTGTTTTAGATCCACTACAGATCTAGATATCAGCGAGACAGACATTCTCTTTACCTCTTGCTGTCTCACCTCACTGTCCTCTTCTGCCAGAACTGCCAACAGCCAAAACTCAGGTCATGATCGTACTGGAGCAGGATTTAATCGCGGACATGAGACATAATTCAGCCAGTGGTTCCAGCCTTTTGGCGTCTTTTACTGCTCAGGAGACGCGCAGGTTCGTGGGTTGGAACTGCTGGGAATTGTGGGAATTTGAGTTCAAGCTCGAGATCAAAAACAGTGCGCACAGGAAAACAGTTCATAGCCTCATAGTACTCCATAATATGTAATATCCTAAAGAACAGATTATAATTTCACAAGCTTCGTTCAGTCATGTTGGGTTTTTAATATAGTATTAATAATACAAGTTAGCCATTGGCTACACATGGAACAGGGGAAGTAGAGAAGCTACCACAAAGCATTGTGGTAGTTGTAGTCAAGTACATGCAGAGCAACACGTGCCAGAGTTCAACCGTCTTCTGCACTGTCCGGTTATGGCATTCAGTTTTAATTTCGATATTCCGTTACAGACTAAAGAGAACGGTGGTGACGATGCTCGAGTCGATGAAGTAAAAGAGGAAAATCAAGATTATGTGAAGAGTCCGAGCAAGCCTGCTGTAAGTAGCAAGCCAGTTAGCATCCCTGGTAGAAACACTATTACTAATATTGACAGCCCGTTCTTAATGGCTGCCGATAGGTGCGTTTTTATGTTTATTCTTCCTGTGCGTTGTCCTTATGACAGATTGCCTGTCCAATATGTAGCCCGATTTTGACTACATTAGATGGACAAAAGTATTGGGACTACTGACCTTTACACCTACAAGAGCTTCCACTCTTGTGGGAATTTGTGCCCATTTATGAGGTCAGGCACTGAAAATCTGTTCCAGTTCATCCCAAAAGTGTCGGATGGGTTGAGGTGAGGGCTTTGTGCGGGCCAGTCAAGTTCTTCCGCACCGAACTCATCCAGCCATGTCTTTATGGAGCTTGCTTTGTGCACTGGGACACAGTCATGCTGGAGTAGAAAAGGTTCTTCTCAAAACCGTGTCCACAAAGTTGGAAGCATGGCGTTGTGCAAAATGTCTTGGTCTGCTGAAGCATCAAGTTTACCCTTCACTGGAAATAAGGGGCCTAACCCCAATACTTTTGTACCTGTAGTGTTGTTCTTTATATTTTTGTAGGTCTAGCTTTAGAATATGTACAGAAGACTGCATGCAGTTAAATGTTTTATGTTTCCTTATAGGAGGCCAGCAAGTGTGTTCATAAGAAGCAGAAGGAAGCGACAGAGCACAGACACAAGCCTGATTTTCATTCCCACCCTGAGAACTCGGTCATAGAGACAGTCACTATAGGTGCATTACCACCGCTCCATTACCTTAATGAATCTGTGCTTGAACAAACAGCTCCTGAACGGGATGATGGAGAAAACATACTGTTAGAGTCAGTGGCCCAGAACACTGACCTCATAACTGGAGTGTATGAGGGGGGCCTAAAAATCTGGGAATGCACCTATGATCTGCTGGAGTATGTTGATGATGAGGGCTTGACGTGCTCAGATAAGAGAGTCCTGGACCTGGGATGTGGAGCTGGACTACTTGGCATTCTTGCATTAAAGAGAGGAGCCAGCAAGGTCCACTTCCAGGACTACAACAGTACTGTGATAGAACAGTTAACTATACCAAACGTGTCCCTCAACTGTGAGGAGAGCGATGAAGAGGATGAAGGAAAAAAAGTCGAAAGTCCACCATGTAAGAGAAGAACCTTGGATTCCTCACATCCTTCACCTGCAGACTGTTGTAGTTTTTTCTCAGGAGACTGGACTGCCTTTCTCTCACTGATGGAAACCAAAGACCCCACACCAAAATATGACATGATCTTTACATCTGAGACCATCTACAATACAGACTACTACCCTTCTCTTCACAGCGTATTCCATAAACTGCTCGCTGAGGATGGAATTGTCTATTTAGCCACAAAGTCTCATTATTTTGGGGTCGGGGGTGGACTTTATTTGTTTCAGAAGTTTGTGGAAGATAAAGGTGTTCTCAGCATGAGATCTTTAAAAGATATCGATCAGGGCCTTAAAAGACATATTGTTGCTTTGACAATCAAGAAATCACACTCATAATATAATGGTTTGTACTTAATGCTATTGTGGATCTGTAAAAAAAAAAAAAAGGTGAACTTCATTCAAACTTTGCTGAGCAGCTGCTGAACCAACATTAAAAAGTCTCTTGAAAACTGCATGGGTTTCAATATTTTATTCATCTTCTTGGTTTAGTTTTACACTCAAATATGTGACATTATGTGAAACTTCACAACGCTCCCCTATTGGCCTCATGTTCATCTAGTGTAGCATATAGCCATCATTAACCATACTGGGGACTAAGTGCCATGTGTTCATCCAAATTTAACAGATTCGTGTAAACATAGGAATAACAGTAACAACTTTACTGAAGAGGGTTCCTGATGAAAGGGAATGTGAAGTTTAGACTGAACATCACATTACATAAACCAACTTTGAACATTTTAGAAGATTTTTGTGGTCCATTTATAATTATGAATGGGACTGAGGAATTACTTTCCTCCAAATTTCATGGTCCCTCCATAGAGGTTTGGTCAATAAATACTATTTATATCTGTTTATTAGATACACAAAAATAACCGTTGAGACACACAATATACAAAACAAATGCGAACACACTGAATCCCAATGTGATATCAGTAGTGCTGGCTCTTGTTTAGACCAGTTCAGTGCTGACAAGTAATCCCCTTGTAAAACTCGGTCTAAAGAGAGACTACTTTTTGGCCTTCCCCTGTGCTGCCACAGCCTCCATGGCCTTCCGCACAGTCTCCTCATCTCCCAGGAACTGCATTGGTTTGATGGGCTTCAAGTTCTTGTCCAGCTCATAAAGTATGGGGATGCCAGTGGGCAGGTTAAGCTCCATAATGGCTTCCTCAGACATACCTTCACAAGCAAAAATAAACTGGATTAGCTCAACTAAACAGTGATGCAAGAATATGAACTAATTTGAATATCCAAATGCTACACAATTTTGCCAGAAATACTCAGCAATAACTGAAGAACAAAGGGCAGGAGGTGAACTGAATGGACACATTTAATAAAGAGCATCCTCACCTTCTAGATGCTTCACAATACCCCTCAGGCTGTTGCCATGGGCAGCAATCAGCACCCTCTTGCCCTGTTTGATTTGAGGAACAATCTCGTCATTCCAGAAAGGCAGGGCACGGGCAATGGTGTCCTTCAGGCTCTCGCAGGAGGGCAGCTGGTCCTCGCTCAAGTCTGCATAACGGCGGTCCTATGGAAAGAACAAATGACACTTCATATGTGTTCTTCAGCTTTATCTGGTGACACTCGGCTGTGTGTCTGTTTACACCACTGAACACCATCTCAGCTAAACTTTGGCTTTTGGACCACAGCACTTATTAACCAGTAACCAGGTGTATTCTGCTGTAGTTATGCAATGGTCCTCTTAAAGATTCTATCAACAGAGGGATAATTATGATTAAGGCAGTGACAACAATCATTCATGAAACTCCCCTTTTTGCATAAAGTCTGGCTCACCTGGCTAATGACACTGTAATAGTCATGCTCTGCTTCCATGGGAGGAGGTGGGATATCGTAGGAGCGCCTCCATATCTTGACCTGGGCCTCGCCGTGCTTTGCAGCAGTCTCGGCTTTATTTAACCCAGTCAGACCTCCGTAGTGGCGCTCATTCAGCCTCCAGGTCCTGTGCACTGGAAGCCACATCTGGTCGATACTATCCAAAACGAGCCATAAGGTACGAATGGCCCTCTTGAGAACAGAAGTGTAGCAAATGTCAAACTCATAGCCAGCATCTGCAGAGACACACAAAAATACACAGCAGATGAGTTATATGCATTTCTAATTACACACTGAAGTTAAAAGTTAAAGTGGTCCCTAATAGTCACACATGAACACATCACAGCACACTGAACAATGTGAAATTATTTCTCTGCATTTAACCCATTCACCAAGGGAAACAGTCGATGGTACCTTGCTCAAGGGTGCCACTAGCAATCCTGGGATTCAAACCCACAACCTTCTGATTGCAGGGGCAAATTCCTAACTATTATGAATGTAATATACATTCATAACTGAACACTAGCTTCATGTTTTAAGTGATTTAACATGAAAAGGAGAGTAATCAGGCCCTGATCATGAGGGTTACTGCATTATGGCACATGAACGGATCACGCTCCACGATGCACGTTCGCAGCAGGCCGGCCAAGCCCCTTGCGTCACGAGAAGGCGGGACGAAGCCCCTCAGATGAAGCCTGATTGGTCCACACAGATCGAGCACCTTCCAAGACCGGAGCCTCAGCTAGAGCACGGAACACACGCCTCCCTACAGGAAATCAATACTCGTGGCGATCCATTTAGAGTCTATTTTAGTTTAAAAAACCCTTTCCTTGAGTGAAATAGTTCTTATTCTATGTCCAAAACTGTCCTGAAAGATCACAACTAAAATATTCTAAATCCTAAAGTGATGGTGTTGCAAACGTAGATTACACATCCCTTCCACAACTAAGACTATTTGAGATATAAATCAGTACGTGGTAGTATAAAGTGTTGTTGATCGTGGTTGCATGTACCTTTTAGAGCCTGTCCGCCTCTCTTTGCCTCCTGAATCCCTGTCTCACTAAGGTCAGCGTCGAACCAGCCGCAGAAACGGTTTTCCTGGTTCCAGCAGCTCTCCCCATGACGAATCAGGACTAATTTGTAAGCAGCCATTGATGAGAAACAGAATAACCGATAATAATGTGCAGATGCTGAAATGGCCGTTCTCTCTTCCAGGGAGAAAGTCACACACTGGCAGTCGACCTTTCTCGGGGCTAACTGATGTGTCCTCTCTCGTGCTCTGATTGGCTGCTCTCAGAAATAATGTCCGCTCCCGCTTACGTTTCTACCAATCACAACGGAAATAAGCAGCGATGCCCCGCCCACTTCAGCTGTCAATGTGCAACCAGACGGGATCTAATCAGGCTGTGTCCCAAATCACACACTGCATACTTTATTACATTACAGAACGCACTTCTTCTGCCCATGTACTAGTTTTTAACACACTATTTAGTGAGGTATTACACAAGTTGGGACGCAAACACAGTCTATTACGTAACTGTGCATCTGTGAAGAACATGAGAAGGCAACAGCAGTACAGCATATCCGGTTGCCTCACACTACTACCCATAGAGGCGCTGTTCATCAACATCAGTATCCAGACGTGCACTTTTTTATGTACACTATATGGACAAAAGTATTGGGACGCCTGCCCATTACACCAACAGGTACTTTGATTACATTGTATTCAGACTTTAATATGGAGTTGGTCGCCCTTTGCACCTATAACAGCTTCCACCCTTCTTGGAAGGTTTTCCACAAAATTTTTGAGTGTTTCTGTTCGAATTTGTGCCCATTCATTCTGTAGAGCATTTATGAGGTCAAGCACAGGATGTTGGATGAGAAGGTCTGGCTCTGTTCCAGTTCATCCCAAAGGTGTTGAATGGGGTTGAGGTCAGGGCTCTGTGAGGGCCAGTCAAGCTCTTCCACACCAAACTCATCCAACCATGTCTTTATGGAGCTGGCTTTGTGCACTGGGGGCACAGCTGCACAGTCATGCTGGAGTAAAAAAGGTTCTTCTCCAAACTGTTTCCACAAAGTCATTCTTTCCTCAATATACTGAGTCACAAATGTAATGTTTTTAAATATATTTGTAACATGCTCATATTCACCTAACCTATGTGTAAATATATTCAAAAATTTGTAAAAATACTTCATGCTGGTTTGGAGGAAATGCAAAGAGCATGGACCCAATTAGTAATATGAATTTCTCAGCAATGTTTTAGTTTATGTTTTCATATATATATATATATATATATATATATATATATATTTATTTATTTATTTTTTGTATAACCTGTGCTTTATATGTTTTGGGCATTTCAGTTCACCTGTACCAGTTCAGTTGGCCTCCAAAGATCAAGTCTACTTCTCAGGTTTCCTGTGTGTAGTTATTGATCCTATGCAGAAGGAAGGTTGGCACTTCCCCTAAAATGCACTCATTCACAGATTCTTGTATTTTCACCAAAATTCTTTCTAGGTACATATATGGCCTGAGACTAGACATGCTGCATTTGATTTAGGGTGCCAGCAGAAATCATTACACAATGTTCTGCATGCATTTCTGAGTAAAACAAGGTGTCTAAGAGTTTTAATGATTAAGTCAGAGATTAAGTTATTATTTTTCCACACTGCAGATGTAATCTCAAATCTATTCTATTACAAGACAACAAAAGACTTTAAATTGGAATGCTATGATAAATTGTGCTTAAGATGACCAGGAACATGAACAAACAAGTCAATTTTAATTTCAGCTAGACTTTAACTGCTGTATGTGGAAACAGAACGGTGACATTTTTTGACGACTCCATATGTCCCAGTAAACAGTAATCCTTGTTTTACCCACTTGTTCCCATTATAATGAAATTCCTTCTTGATAGTTAGACTGAGGGAATAAGCAAAAATGTGAATAAGATTGGCATGAGTAGTCCTGGACCCATCATAGAAAGACAATCACTTCTTTTATGATATCTGGCAATGTAACAGACACATTAGTTAAGCTGTTATGTCATAATGAAACAACCATGCATCATTAATGAGGGGTTTGTCCTGACAGCCTACACATATACTGCTTGTAAAATTTAATACCTGATTTGCAAATTCCTTGCAATTGTTTAATGCCTGGAGTGTGATACTTTGTCAAGTTCTCCTTGTATCAGGAATTTGTGGGTCGCAGGTTAGTCTTCAGGTAGTAAAAAAATTGGGTGGGTCCTTTTTCAACCTAATAGCACCTCATCTTAAATGCATTACTGAAGCTGCAATATATTCAGGGCCAAAAAGTGAGTGTTCTTGACTGGCCAAGTCAATCAAATGACTCACTGATCACTGATCGCAAAGTATTTGCAGCTAAGCACTGAACATGACAATGCCATCAATTATGCAAATCATATTTACAAAGCAGCCTGGCTAATGTTACTGGGGAATTGTATTCTGAAAAGGAGAGACTGTGGAATGCTTAAAGCAATGTTTTTCTTATTCTCTGAAGAGCCAAGGCCTGGGAGATAGCAGGACACAACCTAACACAATGGTTTTTTTTAATTATCAATGTAAAAGTATTTGATAATTGTATAATCAATAAAGCTGGACTTTTTCATCCTTCTACCTCTCAGCGTTCCGTGATGAATAATGGTTTTTATCTGTGTGTTTGGCTTTTGAAGCTTATAATATAACAACATTTCAGAACTGTCTTTTTCCTCATCTCCTTCCTTCTTGTCTTATCTGAGGACCTGGCATGGATAGGTGGGAACCTAGTTAGGAGGTTAATGGAGTAGAATGGATGGATAAGTGAGTCAAAATAAAATAGGCGAGATCTGTTCAATATACACACTCTAGTGGTATGAAAATGACATGACAGCGACCCTCTACAGGACCTTGTTTGACTATATTAAAAAAAAAATCCATGTTACATTTTACTCCATATTAGACTGTGCCTTGCTCTCCCCTTTCTCTTAAATATTCAACATCAGTATATCTGACATTAGACCGTAATTGATAAAGACAAACGTGCCTGTTTCACCGAAGGCTGGCTTTGTCCACACTTCATCATGTAATATTTTTTGAAAAAACAGCCTCTGCTTGAGGCTGTTTGCATCCCATGTATCTTAATGGCAGTGTGGATGTTTTTCTTATTTTTGTGGTAGTATATAACACTGAGAAGCTGAGAATACTGTCAAACTACTTTTGGTCTCATGAAATGGATGATAGTATAAAACGACACTGATTCCTATATAGTCCCCTAAATTTCACTGAAAATAGTGGTAAATACACCCAAACTAAAGTCAATATCATGCGACTTACTCAGATGATGTAAATGACAAAATTACTGCTTTCCTGGTAGCTGAAAATGTGATTAATGTGCAAACAAAAATGTGTAAATTATTTGGTACATTTATGATAATCATGTAAACATGGCTAGCCTTTCAGATAGAAATGTTTTTTTGAAGATGCTCTGATCCAGCTCTCATCACCATTTGGCCCGTTTGCTCAGATCCTTACATACGGTGGCCCTGAAGGTCAAAACACAACGACATTTCAGAAAACACAACATTTCAGAAAACGGAAAGGGTAGGACCACACTTCTTGTTTGTGATTG
>JBBPDC010000149.1:14886421-14900196 GCA_037974485.1 Hemigrammopetersius urotaenia | reverse complement strand
ATCCTCATTGAAACATGATCTGTGAAAGGTAAAGAACACCATTACACCAAATATTGATTGAAATGGTTAGTAATGGAATTAATAATGAGGTATTAACAATATTTATTGCGATTTTTTGGTTTCAGACACTTTTGGATTATTAAACATTGTTTTGAACATTACTGGTGTTCCTGAGAAACGAACATAACAGGAGGGTTAACTCAACTCCATTTATATTAAACACAAATTTTTAATTTAGCGAACTGGAAGTCCATTAGTGTGAGAGCGGTGCTGTACCTGTGTTGCAGTGTGTATCATGTATCAAAGTCTTTAAACAAAATAAGTTGCACAGAAGGTGCGTTAGATAAATGAAGATCATGGTTGATAAGGCTTGGTTACAGTAGTTATATGAAGAAATATGTGACAAACTTTCACAAAAAGTCTTAAAGGGAAGGATAAGGCAAAAAGTCAGTGAAGTTAGTCTCCCCAGTGGGGAGTCAGGCTAAGCCTTTGGGAGACTAACTTCTCTAACTTCAAGTCATTCTAACCTTTTGCCTTATACTTGACTTATACAGACACTATGTCTATTCTGGGAATAATGGCACTGGGGCCACAATGGGAAAATGCTTGCTAATCAGCAGAGTGACCGCTTGTGAAGGAGAGGAGCCTTTGCCCAGTATTATCTGCTGAAGCAGCCTACTTAATCCAGAACTCACTGAGAGCAGAGGATTACTTTTAACCTATTTTCTAGCCTCTGGTATGAGGTCAGTCAGACACAGGAACTGCTTTAAGAAGCAAAATGTTCCTTTCCGACACTAAAACAATGGTCTCTCATTAGGGTGCGGCACGGTGGACCTTCTTCAGCTGCTTAATTGTTTTGGCCATGGTTTTGTGTGCTTGCTGCCAACACTATTATTGTGGTGAAATCTCGAAAGCCCAGTATGCCACAGACATGGGCAGTCTGGAGGACGACTGACCTTTGTGGTGCCCAGTCGTTTCTAAACCATGTAAAAAAGGGGGGTTGTCCGTTATGGTAATGTAGGACCATGGCAACTCAAAGAACACTTTGAATTTTAAGTGATTGATTCCATAAGGTTGTCTTTAGTCTTCTTTTTAAAGACATTCATTGATTGTTGTATTGGCTGTAGACACACAAAATTATTAAAGCTATTATGGTTAATGCCCTCTTAATGGGAGAGATAATGGCTGAAATTGTTTAAGAGTGTATCAGTAGTGTTCATTTACACAGTTCTGTTACTGAAGGTCTTGATCTGCTTTAGCAAATAAAACATTAATAGTAATTGCTGCCCTATTAAAATTTTTGGTCACCGTGCAATACACTTTCATGCATACATTTGCTTAATGTTGCACTCTGATCCTTTTTTCATTTAATTTCATGTAGTGGTGGCATATTCGTGGCTACTTTGGTTTATGTAAATTATCCACTTCTTTAACATTCAGCTGCTGTCATGCAAATTCACTTTGGTGCATTAATTTTCCATTATCCAGGCATGTTGACCAGAAAGGTACAATGCAATCAATGTTTAAGCAGGCCCATAAGTGTTATGTAAATGTCCTGCTTGCATATTAATATGTCCACAATTAGATACTAAAAAGGTTGCTGCTGAAATTTGAGTTGTGTGATGAATACCCTTGTGCCTGTGACATTTAAGGACCTAACAAGCTAACAGCTAAGTGAAGACAAATGTCTACCCATGGCCCCAGTATTTCTTTGAGTCAGTGCCTCACTTGTGTGTTTAAACGGATATGTTTCATGCTCTGGAACACAGCATGCCTGCCTTCTGATGCAGTACGATGGAGTTTGTTTAGTAAAGAGGGCATTTAGTTAAGAGCTATAGCTTACATGATATGAAAGGAATGGTGGGTAGACTTAACATTCATAAATAGTCTTAGCATTCACATGCAGTACATGTTTATTTAGCTGGTTTACATTATTCATAACATCTTATAAATCAGCTGCTGATTGCATTTGCATTTTAGATCAAATCCAAACCATGTCAGTTTGGATACAGGCGGATTCTGATCATGCCCAAAGAGAGGTGCTAATTTTAAAGAAAATGTTTGATGTACCATCCCTACCTATCTGTGATTAAATGGATTCACATGCAGTGCTGCAGAGTTGAAATATTAGTCAATTTTGTCCTCTGTGATTGTTACACCCTCAGAAAATAAGCTGTGTCATTTGTATTGGCTTTTTAATTTACCTGGAAATGCTGCTGTCTACACTGCATGACGTCCCTAGAAACTTGTGTGTGTTTCAACATTGAGGGGTGTGTCAGTTCTTTTGCCTACTATTCTTAGCTTATTTGCTAAACAGACTGGCAAAAAATGTTCAAGCTGTAAATACTCAAGTTACATAATTATGTTACTACAACCAACAGAAATTACTTAGAAGACAATCAATTATATTGCCTCAGAGCAATATCAGATTAATTTCTGTCCGCCCTTTGAGGTTCATTAAATCATGTTCAATACATAACGGTGCATTAGCGTTGCCATTATCCCCTCCACTGGAATATATATACACGAATGAACATATAGCAGGCTTACTCAAGCCACTGGAAGAGGTCATTGGTTGTATTAAATGGGACAGAAGGTATTTTAAGAAAGTGTTGTACAAATATCTTTCATTCACTGTAATATCTCCATCAGAAGTGAGCCAGAGAAGTAAGCTTGTGTCTGTTGGCGTGCACTTGAATGGGGTGCCATTGTCAGTCAAGTCGTTTGCCAGGACTGTGTGGCTGAACATCCAAGGTTTTTGACACATTTGTTCTTGTTATCGTGAGAACATGGACATCCTTCCCCTCAGAAGAACGGCCTGTTGTGTTGTGTTGATGTGGGCGTGTGTGAGAATGGACATCGCTCTTATTCAAACAGATCTGCCGCAGTAGAGTGAGCAACGACAACCTCGAGTAATTAGTGTGCTTACTCAATATCTGGCTGGCAATCACAGATTTTCCCAAACTGTTTCAAAGATTATAGGGTGTGAAAGTTTGTTTATATTCTAGGGTGAGCAACCTTGTTGTGATGGTAGTGTGATGAAGCATTAAATTTTTCAAACATATTACCACTCATCTGCTGTAATTGTCAATTAAATGATAACACCAAAAACCCCACCAATGAAGAATACTTAGTCCATATTTCAGCTGATGCTTTGCTCATGTTAATTTAAAATGACATGGTAATATCTGCAACAACCTGTCACTCAAATAGCTTTGGCCAACAGCTAATATAGTAGCAGCACACAGAGCTCCAACATTGGTCAGAGCTTTCACATGTAGCCTTTAAGATGCTACAGCAGAAGTCTGTTTTTAAATGAAATACATCTATCACTGTGGTTTTTGGTTTGTAAAAAAGCCCATAAGCTCTTGTTATTTAGCTTGCAAGCAACTGTTTGTTAGCATTCCAGCAAACTGCTGGCCAGTTAAGCTACCCAATTGCCATGTATGTGAATAAATTTCTTAATTCTAATGTGAACTCTACTACTGTGATCCTTGTCATGGTGGGTGTATGGAAGGGAAGGGGGAGGACGCAAGGCTATTTGAAAATGAAAACAATGTTTAATAAACAGAACCAAAAATACACAAAGCAGAAAGCAACACAGAAAACCAAAAACCCAGACTCAGAAATAATGAACAGAAAAGATAACTAGAACTCAGAAGCAAAACTCATACAAACAGAACAGCAAGGCTCGTGCTTAGCTTCCAACATGAACACAAAAGCAGGACTGTCTCAGCTGACAGACGAGAGAAACGTGGTACACAGAATCAGATCACTCAGGGCGCAAACACCAAACTCAAATATCTGAAGCACGAGCCTGCGAACAAAAGAAGAACAACATAATACATAAAGCACCAGTATACAATCAACATACAAGGTAGGGCAACATACACACACAAAGAAAGAGCAAATACCGGCACGCGGAGTCGGGGTCAGCCTGGGACTTAAGTAGTGCAGGGGAACGAGACACAGGTGAAACTCATAAAGACGGGACGTGATACAAACAGTGCTGGGAACTCTAAAGGATACAAGGGGAGAAGGGAGGAAGGGAGGAATGGAGAGAGAATGGGATGCGGCCAGGTATGGAACGGAGACAGAAACTAAAGAAAGGAAAACACAGAGACATCAGGGACAAAATAAATGGAACAAATTAATATTCAGGGGACAGGGATCGGAATCTACGGGGGGAGGGCGAGGCGACCGTGACAGTCCTCCAGGACTGGAGGGGGGCTGTCCCTGTAACTAATGATTGTAAGTTGCACTGGATAAGGGCATCTGCCAAATGCAACTTTACTTAATTAATGCTTTTAAAATTTCTGAACATTGTCAGTTCATGATAATCACTCTATCATAATAATAATAACAACAATAATAATAATAATAATAATAATAATAGAAAATATCAAATTAATATGAATACAATGCAAGTGCAAAGCTTCCAACAATGATGCTTAATAAATTAAATCCTTACAGTAATAACAAGTAAAGTAATACAAACAAATCATACTACAAAAAACATAAAAACAGTGTACTGAGTTTGACTTCTTAATACATAGACCTCTCCACCTTTTCTCCATTTTGCAAGAGATATTCACCGGACGCCATTATCTGCAGATCTCAGGTCACATGTGCAACAAAGACAGACAGATATTCAGCGGGCTGCACAGGTTGTCAGTTATTTAGAGAAAATGACACTTATACACCATTAAAGGCATTTTTCTAGGCATGCCCAGGGACAGTTAGCTTATATAAAACCAGTCTTTTTTCCCCTTTCTCTCAGGCCTGCATGATAGGTGTTAGAAAGCACGCTCTTTCCAATGCCAACACGGCTGACCTCAGCTGCATTACTCATCATGTGTCCTTCTGGAAAGTGGAAATATGCACTATTGTTCCTACAGTAGCTGTTGCGGCTCCCCAGGGATTCTGTGACAGTGTCAATGCCTATTTATTCCTGCTATTGATTTGTGAATGTCGTGTGCCCCTTAGGGCCTTCATGGCCACTTTCTGGCTCTTTGACCTTCATACATTCTCAGGCCCTCCCACTACCTCCCCTCCAGCAAGTGCTGGACCAAAGCTGTTGGAACAGGCCACCCCCGGAAACGCCAATTGACAGAGCGACTGCTCTCCTCAGGCTCTAAGATAGCTGTGACAGGACTCTTGGGTCACTCCAGTCAATAAAATCTGCTTGTCTCTTTCTCCAGCTAAAAGGCCTTTGTCAGCTGTGGGATAAAATTAAACATGTGATCGAACAACTTTAGGATGCAGGTTATGGACGTGTAAAAAAATGGAAAGAAAAGAAATGGAAATGCAGATTTTATGAGGCTATTTGGCGAAAGACAGCCTTGATGGAGGGAGAGGAGAAGCTTACCGAGGCATTACTTAGTTTGTGGAAAGCGGACAGAAGAGTGCCCATTAATTCCTGCAAAGCTGTCTCTTGTTTGCGCTCTGCTACTAAGCAGCTGGCTTCTCCTCTCAGCATTAGGCATGACAGAAATGTGCCAGCTTTCCTGAAGCTTTGGGACTAGGGGGACTGAAATTAAATCAACACAATAATTAAAAGTTATACAACGGTGCAATGCGGCGCACTCAAAAGCACTTGGTCTGCAAAGATGAATACGTTCTAATTGCATCAGAGATTCAGCCTTTGCAAAGTAGATACAGACCGGCTTTTTAAAAATGACATCAGAATATGGCAAAGCTAGACTTTAACACGCTGGGCTAAAGTGCTCAGTCACACTCAAGAAGTAATGCTTGACAGCCTTGAAATAGAAGTGCTTCTCAGATGTTTGGCCTTAAAATGACATGTACTGAAAAGCAAATTATTCTATAATGGCATACAGTTTACTACACCCTTAACCCTCCAAACTGTAGCCTAATTTTGTGTTTTTTTATTTTGATCAGTTTCACATAGAATAACAATTTCAATTAAAAGTATTTACGTTAGACAGTCAGATATGCCATACATCTTTATTTTCAGGAGACACACGGTTATTCAGAAATGTCTTTATAGACTTATCAGACATTTAGTCTTTTCCGAAAAAAGTGTCTGTGAGTTGAAAGTAGGGAACAGTCAGTTCCTCAGTTTAATGTGATGGAAGCAGGAAAAATGGTAGTTGTCTTTGACAGGTCTTGTGGGAGACATAAGGCACTTCTTAATTTGGTAACATTTCGTAGATGAAGGAAAGCAAATTTAGTAACAGAACTTATATGTATGTCGAATGAAAGATTGGGATTCATAGTGACACAGAGATTTTTTACAGTAAGTGTAGGAGAGGCAGAGGAACCAGCAAGATCAAGCATTGGACCTGACAGTTTGTTTCTAGCAGCTTATGGACCTAGAACAAGGACCTCTGCTTTACCTGTGTTGAGTAAGAGAAAGTTATGTGACATCCAGTCTTTTATATCTTTAATGCAGTCCGCAATCTTATTTAATCTAAGTTTATCATCGGGATTGGCAGAGCTGTGTGTCATCTGAGTAGCCGTGGAAGCTAATCCCATGTTTCCGGATCATCATCCCTAATGGCAGCATGTACAAAGTAAACAGAAACTTGTGGGACACCATATTTTACTTTAGTGGGTGCTGAGGATTAGCTCTTACAAACTGATAGTGGTCGGTCAGCTACGATCTAAACCAGGATAAGACAGTTACAGTGATTCCCACAAGATTTTCTAGTCTGTCTAGTAAAAAAGTGTGGTCAATCAGAACCAACAACAACACTAATCCTTTGTCAACCTTCAGTAAAAGATCATTTATGGCAATGCAAACAATATTTTTGTCATGCCAATAAAGCACCCTTTGAATTTGAAATTAAATTTGAATTATTATCTTTACTAAGGCTGTTTCTGTTTCCAGATTGAAGATTTTCAGATATACGGCTTTTGTGTAGCACTGAACATAACTGGTGGGCCACGACTTTCTCTAAAATCTTAGATAGAAATGGAAGGTTAGAGACAGAGTTAATTTGAGAGCTTGCATGGATCATGGTGTGTTTTTTTTAATAACTGCTAATTTAAATACTGATAGGAGGCCCCATAATTACTGGTAGGAGTCAAGTGTACAGGTAGAAGATTTTGAAGAGAGAATAATTGCAGAAAGTTATGTTTATTGGACTGGGTTAAAAGATGTCAGTTTCTCAACTACAGCTGAGATTTGAGCAGTATCTGTGTCTGCTGAATCGGGCGGAAAATGTGGTGGAGTCAAATTTCAAGATTTCATGATTTTGTCTAATTATTTCTACTTTGTTGTTTAAAAAGTCTATAAAAACGTCACTAGTAAAACTTGAAGGAACCTGTGGTTCTGCACCTCCATGGTACCTCATTAGTTTAGAAATTGTACTAAACAGAAACCTGGGGTTAATTGTATTAGATTCGATGAGGGATGATAGATTGACCTGTTGTAGTTTCTAAGGCTCTCCTTCCAGGCACTGGGGAAGGATTTCAAATTAGTCGATCAGCATTTGCGTTCTAGTCTACGTGCTTTAAAGCATGTGTTTGATCATTATACCAGGGAGCCAGCTTTTTCTCTCTGACATTTTTACATCTTACTGAGATTACTGTAGACAGAGAAAGAATGGCTATGTTATCCACATTGACACCAAGAGTCAAGATTAGTAGATGACGTGTATTAATTGGTGCAAAAAGGATTAATTAATAGAGCTTTAGATCACTTGTTACACCGGTACAGAAACACAGTGCAAAGTTTGTGACTAACACACACACTGTGTGTGATGTTTATAGAGAATAAAAGCAGAGATATAATAACTGGTAGAATATTTATGTGACTCTGGGCTGCTTCACTAAATTGCCTGCATTTAATTTGTCTTACTGCAGGAAATAAAACAAGGTGGATCTGGTCCAACTTGCTGCATTTCATAAATATTTATGTATTAGCACTGGCAGAAATGTGCATGAAAAACACTTCATTCATAAATAACTGGATTGATGGACTATGCATGATGCTAAACCTTTTCACAGTTTAGTGGCCATCTTTACACTTCAGATGCATTTTATTATAAGTGCTTATAATTTATTAGTCTTAAGGATTATCCAGTAACTACAAACTATTCAGTATCCTCTTTGAAAATACTGGTTTGTCATTATAAGAGTGGGGAATGGAATGAATGGCATACATGCCTGTGGAGATTATTGGGTTAACACCGGTGAAAACATATGGTCTGTTTGGCGGAACACAATGAGCAGCATTTGGTGGTCAATGAGCAGCAAAGTGAGCTGGGAATAGCTTTCGTCCTGTGGTGCCTGGTGTTTCTGATGAGGCTCACAGTGTGATTTAATGGTTAGGGGCCTTTGTTCTGAAATGTCATTCTGCCTCTCATTAGCATGTCTTCCAAACTGCTCTGTCTGAGTTCTGAGCTCACTCTATGACTGACAGCAGTGACATTATGAAGAATAAATGACTGGAGATGTGATAACACTTCAGTGACAGCAAAACAGGGCTGTTGTCTGAGGCGAGTTAACACAGATATATATGTTTGTAACAAAGTGATAGAATTTGTGCCTGATGCAAGGTACAATGACAATGGCTAAAAGTGAATGAGATTAAATCACTTACTTTTTAATATGAAGCCTATTTTGCAGCTGGGCATGTATAAAAGGACTCTGTTAAGATGCTGCTACTCTATGACTTCATAGGGTTCAATCAGATGGTATTAAGTTGTTAGACATTTTAAAATGAAGAACAGATCTGTAGATGACTCCATAATGATCAAGAAACTGTCACAGCAATGAGAGAAACCAACTTATTCGCCCGTGTAGCGTGGAGGATAAACTCAATCACGGAGTTTCTTGAAGAGATGATCTTGACAGGATGAGGGTGAAGTCTCAGTGACTGAGCAACGGCTACCTCCGTTCCTTGGCTTATATACCATGTGCTGCTCTCATTTCTGGTTCCTCTTGTACGTCACGTGACCCATGTGCATGACAGAAACATTTAAAAGGTGTAATAAAAATAAAATCCAGAATGCCTCACTTTTGAAAAGTGCTGATTAAAAAGTTACTTAAATAATTATTGATAATTTAATAAATTTATACATAAAACCATAAAACTAATAGCCATTGCCATATTATTGTATTGTTGTATTATTGTAAAAATGTCAATTACTAATCTGTCCTGCATTGATATTATATGATGCTTTCAGTTGCTCTACTGTTTTTCTTCCACTAAAGCAAGAGAACGAATGCTTTTTCAAACTCAGTTTACTGCTGTCTTTCCCTTAGGTCTAAATGCAGAGGTCACTTTTGATACTGTTCCTGTTAAAACACCAACCGGGTTAGCAGTCTTTGTGAAACTGCCGCTTCTGTGCCCCGAAAATGAACTCTATTTCAAAGTCACTTAGATCTTTTCCTTTTGACATCTTGATCCAAAACTGAGGTTAACTGGGCCTGCTCAGCATGTTCACACATGCCACAAAACGTTGTAGGATGCTGACTACTTAGCTGTATCAAGTAATACACCTGTCTGAAGCATCTGCTACATTTTTTTTAGGTTTTTTCTTTTTTTATTTGTTTGAGAAGTAAAGTAAAGTAAAGTAAAGTATACACACCATAGCACACAGTGTTTAACCCACCCAAATAAAGCAATGGGTTGCCACCGGTGGGGGGTGGGGGGCTCTGGGGAGGGTACCTCAGTGGTGGCACTAGTAGTCCTGGGATTCAAATTCACAACCTTCTGATCACAAGAGGAACTCCCTAACCTCAAGGCCACCAGATGCCAAAACAACGACCTTTTATGAACTACAGTTTTAAAATCAGTAAAGGTTTGATAATGAAGTAACAAGTGCTAAACACTTTGCACGATCCAAAGGATACTGTACTTTCTACATGGTGGTTGTTTTAGAGACTACAGTGGTGGAAAAGTACAGTTTAGAGACTTTATCATTAAGCTGTGTGTGGCAAAGCCCTGAATTTCTATTGCTGATTTGTGCAGAGATTGGGTGGTAAATATAGCTCACATTCCCCTGTTCTCCCAAAAGGGAGTTGGACTCAGACTGAGTTTGGTTTAATGAAACTACTTGCCCCAGTTTTCCCTGTAGCTGGTGCTGTCTCTCTCACTCCGAGGGAGGGCTCGAGTAGGGCTGGGACAAGGGGTGGGGGGGTATCATACTCTTCAAGGTAAGCCATGGAGCATGACAAAACTCTATCTGTGCTGTGCAGAGAGTCAAGCATGTCATGTGCGTAATAGAGAAATGGGAAATGGATGAGAGCTGGCCCGATTAGAAAAGGCTCCTCCTCAGAGGGGGACCGAGGAGATGCAGAAGGGAAGGGAGGGAGCTGAATAATAATCATTTACACTAGTGTGGCATACTTCTAATAGCACTCTCCCACTTCTTGCTTTGCAGGTTCAGGCACTTTGTCTTGCTGTCTATACCAGAGAGTTTTCCCTCTGCAGCAGAGACTATTACATTTAAAGTCAGGTATGTTGGGAAATTGGATCTTTAACGTATCTTTATGAATACCTATATGAGCAGGCCAATATAATTTGGGCTCTATCTGAATGGGCCAAAAACTTTTGTTTTGTGCTATGGGCCCCAGTGCTCCCCCAATAGTTAAGCCGCTGAGTGCATTGTCTAGTTTTAAAGGACATGGACAAGCTACCATCAGTCTTGATATAGCAAACAAAACAAACAACAAGCATGAAATGCAAATATGCTTTTTCTATGCGTTTATTTGCAGTTGGTATGTTTAAATCAATGAATCTGTATGTTAGCTGGTAGCCTAGTGGTTAGGACGTTTGTCAAGACCACTAAGCACCTCTGAGGTACCCTTGAACAAGGTATTGTCCCACACACTGGGTGCTGTGTTCCTGGCTGCACGCTGCCTCACGGTGAATGGGTTAAATACAGAGGAATTATTTCGTGCCGTTCACACTGAGTGCTGTGATGTGTTCACATATGGCAGACTGGTCACTTTTCACTGATGGTATCGGTGAGTGACATAACAGCCTGCACTGTTCTAAGAGGAAAATAAGCTGGTTTTGACATCCAATGAGTGTTGCTTTAGTTTCTCCAATGTCTTTTGAACACTGCCAAATGGTGCTGGATGGGCAAACTGGCTTTTAACCTAAGTTAGATTACAGGTCTAGTCACCCACGGGATTATTTGACACCATAAAAAATACAGTATATTAGAAACACAACTGCTAAAGCTGTGTAAAATTGCCTGGAGAAGGAAGTCCTTATCTGATGCAAAATTTCCTGGGAGCTTCCACTTTTCCTATTTAGAATCTATACTTGTATATACAGTGTATGCATTGATTTTATATCTGCCATCAGTATTTAAAAGAACAGTGTTTTACTTCAGAGCACAGCTACTGACATATATTTATTTAATTCAGTTTCGTGGTCATCTATGACACGGAAAACTAATTTTCTCCCATCAAAGATAAAACAAATATTCAGGTCCCTGGATTGCTTGAGGATTTCGAATTGAAACGCACTGTTTATCATTACTCAGTGACAACCCTGCCGATGCAAGGAGAGATAAACAGGTCATATTCAAAAGAGAACATGATTGATTTTCTCTCAGTGAAATACTGAGGACATCAAAGAATACTGCCACTGAAGTGACTGTATTTTAAAGGTGCCTTTGAGGAAAACTATGTTTAACTTAACTCAAGTTCCACTATTCTACACAGATGAGAACTGTCCACACAGTTTTTGAAAACACAGTAAAGGTGTTTGACAGTGATGTTTGAGTTTTAGAAATCAACATTAATGTGATGAGCTTGTGTAAGAGGTTGGATTCAAAGGCACTCTCTTGCAACCTGCAGAGATAAAAGATTAGTATGATCAAAAAAAAAAGAAGGCAGAATTATGCAATGTGTTTTCTTATCTGCTGAAATACTGCAGCAGAGGGGAATTCTTTGTAGCTTACGAAATATAGAGCATATCACATTTCCATGCATAAACATACAGCCGTATGCAAAAGTATGGATATCTCTGGACAAAAGACATGTTTTGATTATTCTTTGCATATAAATAAGTACACATCCTCTACAGAGAACACACCGTACATTAAATCAAAATCATTGCTTATTGCTGAACTTGATATGTTAAGGAAATGTACACAAAATCTATTTTTTTCTGTATTTTACACTCAGAAAAGAATTAGAAATTGTGTGCAAAAATTTGCATTGTTTACACTTTGAAATTCAGCACAACATGCCATTTGATATGGGGTGTTTTGCATATGACTACTTTACATGCATACATGCATGCACACATGCATGCACTCACAGACACATCTTTGACAAGAGCCAAAAGATGCCTAGGCATCTGAGTCAGTGCAGCTGGGTCTTGTGGGGATCTACCAGTATGCAGAGGTAAGTACTTACCAAAAGTGGTTAAAGGAAGGATTACTGGTGTACTGGCCACAGTCAGGAGTGCGAAGGCTAACCTGTCTGATCGCATCCCACAGAGGAGCTACTGCAGTACTGAAAAAGTTTCTGGCTGTGATAGTAAGGTGTCAAAACACACAGCTGCGTATCTGACCCTTGTCCACTGCTGCAAGTGTATTCAATGGCTACATGAGCATGACAACTTAACAATGGACAACAATGGACAAAGGAAAGGTGGCCTGGTCTGATGAATCACGTTTTCTTTTACAACGTGTGGTTGGCCAAGTATTTGTATATCGCTTACCAGGTAAAGAGACAATGTTCTGCTTAGAACCTTGAGTCCTGGCATTCCTGTGGATGTTACTTTGACTCATACCACTTACCTAAACATTGCTGCAGACCAAGTGCACACTCTCATGGCAACTAATTCCATTATCTGTGGAGTCCATGCCTCAAAGAGTCAGAGCTGTTTGGGTGCCATGCTGGGGACCTGTATAATATCTGACTGGTTTTAATGTAATATAATGGCTGACAGTATTACATCAGATTATATCTATCATTCTATCATGATTTACAGCAATTACTATTCACACAATTCCCATCTGGGCCACAGCACAGGATAAACAGCTCCTGGTGCTAACCAGAGAGCCTTCTGCTGACTGGCCTTTCACCATCTTTAACCAAAGATTATATGGAGTGTCTAGATACCTGGCTCAATATTCACAGCAACAATATATTTACTTTATGAGCAAAAAAGATGATTCTGTATTCACAAATAGAGTTATTTCTCTTTTGTTTCTGGTAAGACTGTAAAAGTTTTTCATGTAATATTGATATCATAGCAGTCTGTCTCACATATAGGCCAACAACGTAAAGAGCCACCATGGCTCTGTGAGCAATTATCTCTTCTCATACTGAATAATTAAACTTAGGAACCTACACTTAGGTCACAGAATCCTGCATGACATTTTTTAACTTTAATTCATTCTTCATAATTCAGGGCATGCAGGAAAATAATCAACTTTCAGAGCCTTGATATACAAAATACTGTCATACAGATGCTTCACTTGTGTTTACAATAATTATAAAATATTCTAATAGATTAAAATACATACATAAAGGTATTCATTGACACTTTTATTAACAATGATCGTTATATCACACAATTACTAAAAATGCTGTTGTGAATTCTTGACTGCTCTTCAACTGTATGCCTGTTAATATCATTGTATATATTGGTGTAATACATGTGACGGTTCGGTCAGTGGCCAGTAGGGGCCACTGCTTTTCAGTTTATTTCGGGGACTTTTATTTTGAATTCTTGTTCTGTTTAGTTCTGTTATCACGTGTCTTTCATTCTGTTTTGTGTTTAGTGTCACATGATTGAGTTCTGCATCTGTATGTGTTTAGCATCTTAATGACTG
>JBBPDC010000149.1:14859435-14876937 GCA_037974485.1 Hemigrammopetersius urotaenia | reverse complement strand
AGATATATATATATATATATATGTGTGTGTGTGTGTGTGTGTGTGTGTGTGTGTGTGTATATATATACATACACATATATACACATATATATATATATATATATGTGTATATATGTGTATGTATATATATATATATAAAAACAAAAAATAAAACTCATTTAGGCTCGACCTCAAGCGGTTTCCTCGAGTCTTCTATCACAATAAGTTCTCTATACCCATCAGCAAGCCAGTCCAGTTGCATTCTTTTACATAACACAAGAGAACTGTGCCGAAATGAGCTTGTGAATCTCGGAGGCTTTTAAGAAGAATGCATTTAAATGCAGGGCAGACATGCTGTGATTTATGTGGGGATCTTTACATGCTCTACAAACAGAAACTCCTGAAAGGAAGGACGAAGAAAAGGCCTCTTTCGGTAATCCCAGTGCATCATGGCATAACAGTTGGCTCGCTCTGCTACTTCAGTGTAAACTCTTTCTGGACATTAGACTCATGCTCACAGAAGGATCTGGGTCACTAAGCCTTCATTCCCCATGAATTAAACGCATCAAGTCCCCAACACCAGGAACAGTGTTTTTCCACCTTGTGAACCACCTCTGCTGGCCCTCTCCCAGGGGCTTCTGCCATTAAATGGGAGCATGCAGCTCAGAAAGAGTGATTACACAAGTAGAGAGAGGCCAATGAGCTGGAACCCCCTATCTTGTTCCGCGCAGCCCAGGGGATCGATGGAAGAATCAGGAGATCTAACCACTGGTACCAACTTGGATTACACCGCCCTCATCTAATCAATCAACAAGGCTCTTTAAGCAGTGTACTATCCTCTCTCTGTACCACAGTCTCTCATCTCTCACGAGTACAGAAACTATTCCAATGTCTCTTGGTGACATTTCTTTTCGTTAGGTCTCCTTTCAAGATCCATCTTATTTCTTCCTCTCTTTTTTGTAATTGTTCTCACTCAAGCTGCTCAAGATATATCTGTACTGCTTTAAACATACCATTCCCTTTATGTAGAAATAGATGAGTTTCTGAGGTACCACCTCATCCCTATTCTATCCTTGGTGCCTTGCTATTCACCATCTTCAGCATTTGCAGTAAAATGCTTCATTGTCAGCATTTCCGCTCTCAGCTGCTCCACTGCCTGCACTAAATCACTGCCTTATCCAGCCCCCCAGCCTCTGGGCAGGCATGCAGTAAAATCCCCTTAAGAGTGCTGATGGGTGCACAGACCCCAGGTGAAGCCACACTCGCCTGGCCGGAGAGTGGTACAGCGGGTGCCGAGCTGGGCTGCCTTTAAGATAGCCGGCATGTAATCGCAGCAGACCAGACCAGTGTGCTCTTTGCTCGCAAAGGAGATAAGAGCCCATGCTCAGCAGGAAGAAGAGTGTGTTTATGTGTGTGTCTGGTGTGGGCAGAGGTAGGTATCAGGTAGCAAGTGCTTTCAGCACCCACATGCATAGGTTTAACTGTTGTTCGCTTTCATCTCCAATGAAAAAAATGTGCCTACCGGTGCAGCCACAAAAGTCCAGATAAAAGGATGCAAATGCAAGAGGGAAGTGAACTATTGTTTTGGGGCCAGCGCTGCTGTATAGTTTGTGATGATAAATGGCTGGAGAAAGACTTTTTGAAGCTTGTTATGCTCCCGCAGGATCAGGAATGACCTGAAATTGCTCCTTACCAAGCTAAAGGCATGCCCAAAGAGCATTTTACCTATAGGAGCACCACAATCTGTATTTACTATGTGTATGAGTTGCTTTAAAGAGGTCAGTGTGCTTTAGTGGCTCAGGCTGTGTGCTAGGTGTGTTTGGCTGAGGTGCTCCAACATATGAGACCAAGGGCAGTGAGTGGGGTGACTCAGCACACACAAACACACACACACACACGCACAGGTCAAAGAACTCTCAGAAGAGTGACGCTAAAGAAAATGATGGCCCCGGCTCTGGTGGCAGCATTCTGAGTGGCAAACCACTCCTGGAGGGGGCACCAAGGAGGACATGTAAAGAAGGAGGTCAGTACATTGTGCCACATGACTTTCCTCCCTTGGTACCCCATGAACATCTCAGTGGAGGGCAGTGGTGGCCAGCAGCACATAAGCACAGCTAACTAAATCTGGCAGCACAGCTAAGCCTGACCCCATTACTCTAGCTCTTTGGTTTCAGACAGAGAGACCAGACCCCCACAGTAGCTGGACAAAGGTCAGTAAGCATGATTAGCTGAGAGGCAGGATATAGAGGAAGATGGCAGTTATAAATAAACTCGCCCCGTCTCTGCAGGTTGCCTGCTATTCATGATCAGAGATAACAACCTGCTGGACAGGCTGCAAGGGACAGGAGGCACCAGCAAGGGGCAGAATGACCCTCTTCTTCGCCAAATTACAGCTGTGATGACACGCAGAGCCCTCTAAGATTTGACAGTGGACCAGGCCAGGTAGGGCAGATTACTGCTCATTACTGAACTGACTGGCCATGTCATTGTCCCCATGAACACAGAGCATGTCCAATATGTGGGATGTCACTTTTTGTTAAACACAGCCGAATGTGTCAGATCAGTAAGCATCTGGTGTGGCTTCAGATTGAATTTACTACTTGTGCTAATGCACAGCCAGTCCTTTTCTCAACCGTTTTCTCTGGCTAAACACTAGGTAGTAAGGTGTATGGATGTGTGTACAAGCATGTGGTTATCTGATGGAATGCCACATAATAGATTTTCCTTACAGAATGGCTTCCACATTGATAAATTTACAGAGCAGAAGGGAGCAGTCGTGGTTAAGTGCCACTCATGCAGAAGGGATGCTCTAAAAAGGGCTTCCCTGATTGCATTTTTGGTGTCTTAGTAGCTGGTGTGCCTCTGGTGCAGCATACCACCTGCTTAAACACCAAAAATGCAATGAGGTGACCACTTTGCCATTTCTCTGTGTAATGAATGTACTGATGGCCTTCAAGTCTCAACTCTTTTAACAACATTTTAACAATTTGTGAGTACTAACTATACATAGCAGTGTTAGCGATGAGTAGTACGTTTGGATTTTGCGATTGGCTACAGCAGGGAAGGCCGTAGCTACTATATGTGAAAGCTCTCATTCTGTCAACCCACAGGGATCCCTTCATACATTTTCAACTCATTTTGCACTAGGATAATTATAGCTGAGGCATATTGGACTGTCACTGTTGTTCATCACGGAATAGTAAATTGAGCAAAACCAGATTGGATTGTAAAAAAAATGAGCCGGGAAAATAGGTAGAGAAAAAAAAAAACATCTGTGAATTCAACACATCCATCAGCAAAGTGCTGCCTCTGCAGGATGGAGGACACACTATCCTTTTCAAGCTGTTTAAACTGCCAAATGGGGTTCAACTCTATGCTATACACCATAAATCAGGGGATGATAATGTACACTTCAAAATTGAGGGAAACATTCTTGAGTCATTTGTAGTTTACAGTGTATGATAAAGTCTTTTTTTTTCTTCTTGAAGAGGAAAAGTACAGATCACTTTTTAAACACCATTTGGAAGCTTCTCCCCATAGCCATGGTCACAGTTGGATAAGAATTCATGATTAATTTATGACTTATTTTAGACTGTTATCATTATCTATTCCAGTCTTCAAAAATCCATTTCCACCACATTAGCGGAAGTTCCTTTAGGCTGAATATTGCTCTTGTTTTATTTAATGGCAAGAGAAGGGAAAAAAAAGAAAACTTTTACAACTCAGTCTATATTAACGGAGATTGGGCATTGCAAAATATTGTTTATGTAACAATTCTCTTCAAAATGAAGTGTAGTTTAGCATGACCATTAGAAGCCTCTGAGTTTGCACTGAAAAATATATTGCATTTTTGAAAAGATGTGAATGTAATATGACTTATTTGAGTATATTTATCACAGGACCACTGTAGCTTTCATTAGATCACAACATGGTTCTGCACCTTCTTAAGATGACATCTGCTCCCCTGACAGAGTCCTCCTCCATGCAGGCCATGTTGCCCAGCAACTCAGCCAGTACAAAAACAACTCAAAAAACAGACATGTTTTCTATTTCTTTTCTTCTGCTTTTCTTCATAACCAACATCAATGACTTACGCAGGTTGGTTCTTAGATTTGAGTGTTTTAGATTAGTTTTGATAATCAAAGGACTGTTTGCAGTTTATTATAATCCAAACTAGAGCATGCTATTATAGAAGAAACACTGAATATAAGATAAATGGAATGGAATGGAATTTCCTTGTTTTTTTACTAGAAACCCTAGAAAATGTCACATGCAATGCAATGCATCTCTCTAGTTAGAGGCACATAATGGCCTACTTTACAAGAGTTGTAATGCAGATCGTATATTCCATTACAATGCACCAATTATGTAAGAGCTGCAACGTACATACACCCATTTCACATGGATGCCTATGGCGGCCATGGTTTACGAGGACAGAACGTGCTGAGTAAGAAAGGCTGTGATATATGTGCCACTGTTCCCTTCCAGCCAGCCCATCTCTGCACCAACATTACTAGGAACAAGTAGCTGTCCATCATTTATAATGATATATTCTAGTCATTGTCAGCTCCAAAACTGCCCTTTTCCCAGCATATATTCCAATACAGATTTAAGGTCACTGGGCAAACTACTCTTGAAACAGGGCACAGTATGTAATAGTGTAATGGTATGGTATGGTAAGGTAGTGATTTTGCAAGCCATTATTTTGAAAGGGCTGTATACATGCCCTCTCAAAATAGAGATTTGCAAAATCACTACCTTAAATTGCCAAAAGACACATTTATATTTTATGTTTGTTTTGAATTTAACTACTGAGAACAAATCTATAATTTCAGAAACCTTTCATATTTATTGGCGTAGCTATACAAGTAGCCTCTACGGTATTTTAAATATCTGCAGTCTGATTACTAATCATGTTGTTAGTTAAATAGAGTGTTAGAGCAGAGAAAACTTGAAGCGAACAATAGGGAGTGGGCTAAGCAGGAGAGGACAAGAGGTGTAGTCCTAAGAAAAAAAGTGGTTATGCTACAAATTTGGTTCACCTCAGCACACTTAGTCACCAGATTATACTCACAAGACACTTTTTGATATGCAAAACTTCAATTACTATGCAAATATACAGTTGAGGTTTTATGTACTGAAACACAATTATTTCATGCAGTTTATTGTGCTTCACAAACTTTGTTTTTGTTCTGGCTTGTACTGATTCATAGCAGGGCAGGCTGGAGGAAACTGGCCCATGCTGATCTATGACTGAATTAGTATGAACCTACTGTTGGTATTAAAGAACATGAATGTAAAGTAGGGTTATACCTGACATTTTGTCATGAGTAACTTGCCTCTCATTAAAAACCTTTTTATTTTTTTTCCAAATGTTCTGGCTAGGTTTTGAAATCACAGTATAGTTTATACAGTCATAATCATACATTATTCAGATAAATAATATCATGTATTATTCAGATAATAGCCGCGCCAACAAAATGGTTTGTTCTAAATCTGTAATGATCAGTCAGTGTTATTTGGATATTTGGTTGTTAGCTTGCATTGCCATTGCTAACATTAGAAGTCAATGAGTGTCCCAAATTGTTTCTGGAAGTTAATACATGCCACAAATTATTCTCAGTGTTACAGACAGATATTTTAGAAGAAACCCGTTGTCTAAAATGTGTGTGAGCAGCTGTCAATTGTACAATGAAGTTTTATTAACTTTTTATTTTTATACCTAAAAGTCACACTGTACTAATTAATGCAACTTTAGACCTACAGTGTGTCCGAAACCGTGCACTTGCGCACTTTTAGTGCGCGATTTTAATGCGTAGTGCACTCACACTGAAAACCAAGCTGAAACTCAGTGCGCTGAAAGTACCCGGATGCTGCACAGAAATTGGCCAGAAAATGCAATGCAGAACAATAGACACTATGCTCACTAAACGGGCACCATTTTGACCACATAGCGGAGGGGGCGGGACTTTCAACGTGTTTTCGATTTGGATAGTGGCGGCAAACAGTGAAATACAAGCCCAAGCGGATGCAGCTGGTTCGTATAAATGTAAGTAATTATTGTACTGATGTACACAGCGGTAAAACCGCCAGATACTTTGGCGGCTGTAGAATCGCGAGCGAATGTTAGTCCGTCACAAGTGCAAAACGTTAGTGTTCCGTTTAGGACAGCACTGACCCACAGCAGTGCGCACTACAGAAGGCAGTGAGCACTACGCATTAAATCTCAGTGCACTGACGGTAGTGCGCGGTTTCGGACTTGGGATTTGGGACGTGTATAACCTTGACACATGTTTTGCAGTTTAAATGAAAAGTCTATATTTGATTTTTCACAGAACTACATTTACAATTATACAACATACAATAACAATACTAGTTTGGAAGAATTTACTTTGACTATCTAAGCTATATAAGTCCACACTTGCACTCCATTTATTGTCTGTTTGTTGTCCACAGTCTGTTGTAACTTGCACTCTGTTGAATGCTATATGTTCCAGCATGTTTCACCATTTTCCATGGAGAAATGTTGCCTCATCTAACTATGTACAAGTACACAGCTGCTGATGACAGTAAAGTAACCTTGAACCTTGAACCTGCACAGATGCCCAACTACACCACTGGAAAGGACCTACAACCCTGGGGCATCTGAAGAGATCTGGAGCGTGGTCTCAGTATCCTTGCTCTGTATTCTGCAGTCTTACCAAGTATTAGACTCGTGGCTATTTTGGTAGCAAAGGGAGGTTGCATATGAAATGGAGGGATGTAACCTACTCTGACATGTGGTTTGTATAATACTGAATATATTTATTTGTCTTTTAGTTTAATAAAAGGTTATTTTTCTCTCATATTTTCCATGTAAGAATGAACTCATTAACCACAACTGAGCTCTTGTCCCTTTTAACATAAGATAAGATAAACCTTTATTAGTCCCACAAGTGGGAAATTTGTTTTGCCATGGCAGAAAGTGGACGGTACAAAGTCAAAAATTAAGAAACAAAATAGAATAAAATAGAATAAAAATAAAATACTATACTAACAGTGCAGAATAAAAGGTACACTATACAATCTAGAGATATAGAACATGGACATCTGTGCTGTAACATATTTTCATACATATATTAATAGACTATATTCATATACTAAATATATTAATGTAAACAAAAGTAATATGTCTGTACCCAATTAGTATATGTATACTCACAGGTACACAGTGGAGAGACAGGCATTGACAATAACGTTTTGAATTGCACATTTTGCCCAGTAGTGATTGTTCTACCCAAGAAAAAAAAATGCACATGTTCTATCAGAAGAATTGCACTCATAATATTGCACATAACTACCGTGGTGTATTGGATGTGTGTGTTTGTTTGTTTGTGAATGTGTGGTCATCTGCAAGGTCTTTGTTGTGGAGTCTGACAGCAGCTGGAAGGAAAGACCTGCGGAATCTTTCCATCCTGCATGGCGGGTGCCGCAGCCTGCCACTCAAGGAGCTGCTCAGTGCTATCAGAGTCTCCTGCATTGATTTACTCAAAATTACTCACTTTTAACAAGGCATGCCAATAATGATAGAGCTCATGATTAACTTTTATTTGTGAAGTAACTAGTCTATAAGAAAATAAATGCAGCAGCAAACTTTGTATGAGCAAAGAAGGCAGTGTAACGTGAAGATGAAATTTACAGAAACTGCTAAAGCAGAGTCAGTGTTCTCATCTCTTAGCAGAAACTGTGGGCAAAGCCTGTTAATTGGACAGTTAGAAAGGTTTTCAAGTGCTAGCTGAACACTTTGTTATATGATGACAACAATTCTAGTCACATTACTCCCCTTTCCTCCTCCATATTATTCTTTTAAAGGCAGCACAGTGAAGAATGTACCATACAGCACAGAAGAGGTCTCTAAGAAATAACCGCTTTTACAGGATCAATAAAATACATTTCATGATGTAAATAAGACCCACAAATACGATCTGAACTGTTCTGACCTGAGCTTAATCAAGGTAAGGGCAAAGTTTTCCAGATAATACAGACAAGGTAAATGCTTCGGTTGAAGTAGAATTGTGATCAGAGCTGGTTAATATGGGCTCTACCAGATGGTTGCTTGTATCTGGGCAAAGATCTAAGTACTAGTCCTCCTACTGAATGCATTCACTCTGCGCTTTGACTTCACTGCGGAGGTGTTCAAGAAAAAAAGCCTCTCCATTCCTTGTGTTTTGATGCAAAATATGCCCCTGCGTGCACTCCGCTATGTCTTTGCCTGATTGGAATGCACACAGACCTGTTGGAATGACAAGACAGCTAAGTGTGCCTTTTCACCAATACAATTCTGCGCCTTTAGTGATTTTTCATTAGAGAGGATGTAGCTGTAATTAACATGTACGAGGGCTGGGAGCTAAGAGACAGTGGTGATTTGGCTTTCAGCTGGTGTCCTCCTCTCACTCCCCCACCTTTGGCACTGTTGGCATGTTAATCAATTGGTTGATTGTGAGGAGCAATTATGGCGGCACTGTTAGCGATTTAGCGCTCACATTCTATTCACGTAGTGCTTTGAAATAGGCCATCTGTGAATCATAAAAGCACTCTGGCTTAAAAAAAGAAAGATATAGAAAAAAAACAGTGTGGTTTGCATTAAGTCTTTGACTGCCTGACTTATGAAGCAGAGTATATCTCTGTCAGCTGAGCATGCCACTGGGATTCATACAGCAGAGGCACTGCTCTCTATCTCTACTGTGCTCTCTCTCTTTCTCTTTCTCTGCCCCCCCCCCTTTCTCTTGCACACACATTTGTGTTCTGTCTCATTTCTTTTTTCTCTCTGTCTTTCTTAATGTAACTTTTCATCCCTTGCTAAATCACAAATTCTATAATATTTTCCATATTGACAGTGATGGGGAATTTGAACACTAACTCATACAAACACAGCGGTATGTCACACGGAGACCGCGTAAGAGGAAAATAAGCATCAATTTCACAGGTGGCAATGTTTACCCATCACAGCATCCTCTACACAACTCAGACAACAAAATAGCTCATTTATCTGTCTGAGGTTCAAATAAAACCCTCAAATTTAGACAGTTTTAATCAGTAGTACTCCGGTACATATAATCATGTCACTATTGAGTTTCAGTGATGTCTTTAATGACCTGTTGTTATTGTTGGTGCAATATTATTATTGTTTTCATTTTGCACGATGAGACCTGTACAGATTCACCCACTGAACACTGGGACCAATATATTCGATATACACCAATATAACCCTGGTCAATTTGAAATTGAAGGCTAATGTAAGTTCACTAAGATTTTGAGAAGAGCAGGCAGAGGTTTGCGGTGATTAAAAAAAGAAGAATACATGAGGAGGACACAGAAAAAAACAGTACATGGAGCTCTCTATAAGTGGAAAGAGAGGGTAAAAAGAGTTCAGTCATATCAGCTCAGAGACTTCAAGGGAGAAATAGAATGAAGTTAACTCACTTGTTTTGGTGCTTGGAGCCCTGGAGGTGTGCATGGTACTGCTCAATGGAGTTCAGCACCACGTTGCACATGCTGCATGAGTAACTACTGCGCAGGCCTGCAATATAAATAAACAGAGACTTTAAGTTGAATGACACAGTTATACCTGAGTTTCTTTCGAACTTTTGAAATGCTTCTGGAGACAGATAGGTTTAGAAGTTATAAAAAAGAAAAGAAATCTGTATTCATGGCCTGTTATTGTAGCACATTTTGTGCAACATTATTTTGCTTTACTAGTATATTGTCAGAGTAATATTAGTTGATACTGTTAACATCAGTGTCGGTATCAAGCCAGATCCCTTGCTAATCAATTCCTATTAAATGTCTCTTTTCAATCTCTTGAAATTCCAAGTGTGCATTAGCATTTGGAGATTTCTTTTGTCTCAGTGACCTTTTGATTGGAGGGAAAATGGATTGGCTGGTTTAGCAGAATGGAGAGAAGCCACGTGCACAGCCCTGCAACGGGAGCAAAACAGATGTGTGCTAATTAATGGGTTTGCAGGTGGTACAGAACAGCAGTGGCCCAAAAATAGATGGATGGATGAGAAGAATGAGAGAGAGAGAGAGAGAAAGAAAGAGGGAGCTGAAGAGGTGTAGCAATGCTCAGTTGTCGCATAAGGAGAAACCACGTGGTCTGTGTAGTGGCTTCATTTCTATAAGACATCTGCAGAGTTATTTCTGACAACTACATCATTTATTGCTGCTGAAAATCCTCTGCAACTCCTAAGTGGCAAAACTCTACCTAACCCCAATTGTAGTTCATTGACCAGTTTTAATTAAAACCTATAAACATTTTAAATTATAATCCTATAAACATTTTTATGGACCCTGACCTCTGCAATTTTGCTCTAGCTGCAATGATTTCAGGTTTTTCATTACTTAGTAAAACCTGCTTTCCCCTGATATCCACAAAATATGTGGAAATGTTCATTTCATATAGTTATTTTAAGTGATACAGTATTTAATGGAAACACTTGGGATTCTTGGAGTTCACTGGAATTAAGTTGTGCATGTCTTCAATCAATGGCGGGTGTCAGCACACAGCATATGGTGATACAGTCATAATGAATCTTCTAACACGTCTGTGTGCCTCTTCTTATTTAGAGGAGACGTATCAGTGAAATGACATGCACACCAAATTGACACAGCGTAAAAGAGTCATTGGCTATTGGTCTACCCAAAGAACCGTCTGTGAGAACACACTGATATACACTCCCTTGCTGTCACTGCTTTTGTTCTCCTGAGTCTGATGAGTGTCTATTAATTAAAGTTTAGCCTTTCACACTAGAAACTGAAGCCCTGCAGTGGGGATGTGAGTCAGCGCTAATGCTGATAAGACTGAAGAGTCCAGAATTAGTCTTTTAAATCTAGCTGGTGTGATTGAGGGTCCTCAGACCCTCCATTAATAGCACTGAGTGTTTATTTCTGTTACTAAGCTCTCTTTGATGAATGTTTGTTACACGGTAGACCCCTAATGACCTCACAGTGTGGTGTCAATAAACCAGTCTAGCATATTGCTGTGGCAGCTTATAATCCTTGTTAATTAAACTGCCTGAAAAGCCAGAGAGAGAGAGAGAGAGAGAGAGAGAGAGAGAGAGAGAGAGAGAGAGAGAGAGAGAGAAAGAAAGAAAGACAGAAAGAACGAATACCAAAGCTAAAGAATGCTTGTTGGGAGCAGATGAAAGTTTGCTGCTGAGTGCTGGCTGTAGGCAATGAGGTCACTCTTATTTTCAGACAGCAGGCCATCAATCTAATTATTTGCCTCTGGTAATTACTACCAAGCTGAGAGATCATTCCAAGAATCCCCCTGCATTCTTAACCTTTCTTGATTGAATGGACAAGGAGAGACCTCGTACAGGAAAAAGTGATTGTTAGGCCATGGCATTTTGTTTATTTTTGTTTATAGTATGTCATCCCATTAGATACATGGCTATGGTGTGAAATTGCAGCCAACATATTTAGAACTGACTACGATATATTACGATTCTTTTCACTTCTCACATCTCAGAAACATATTGTCATATTGACACACAAGGTTAAAGATTAAAATAGAAAGCCAAAAAAGAATTTCTTTTCTTTTCTTTTCTTGTTCCTCATGGTGAATGAGAATTGAGAATAGTACGATATAATGCTGTGTGCACCGTCTATATATGCATACATAAGTACGTGGGTTGTCTTTTGGCATGCAAGCGTGTACAGTGGTCCAAGATGACTCTCATTTGTCATGCCGTGCATCAGAGTGGTGATATACAGCGTGAAGAGGGGAGGCTTGCTCATTCCATTTTACTCTCCATTACTACAACAAGTCATCCAAGATTTGTGTGAGGCAAAGATCACGGAGCTGTAGGAAGACAAGCAAGCTTAGAGTGGCGAAGACAAGCAAGCTTAGAGTGGCAAAGACAAATGTGACTCTTGTAAAGGGAATTCCCTATGTTGACATATTACAATTTGGTTGATCTTAATTTATACTGTGTGTTACATCATAATTATTACAGAAAATAAAGCCTTTTCATGTTTTTTTTTCCAATTAGAACTTTGTCTACACTAATAATTCTCCCCTGTCTACTATGAGACTGTTGCAAATTATCTCAGGATCAGCCCTTGTCCTGAGCATTTTACAGACTGCAAAAAAAAGAAGTCAAATTCTCTTGCAGCTGTAAACACAGTAAAACGCTGCACTTTGAAATCCCCTCTTTGTAGAACAGCCGTTTGCCTCGAAGGCTCTCTTTTTCTCTATTTCCTCTTTTTTTGTTCAGAAGAAAATTAATACCTGCCAGAAACAGAGGGGGGGCATCCTTTGTTCCCATTTGTTCCCATTTCCTCAACATTAAAATAAGCCCTCAGCTGGAAGGCCATTACACCAAAGTGGTTTGCACACAAACAGGCTAGTCTCTGGGCTGCAATCTAAAAGCAGTCTCTGTATGGATGAACTGAACAAGTAAGAGATCTTTAGAATGATCTCAAATGAGAAACATGAGAAGATGTGTTGAGTGTGGTGTATGTGCATGGTATGTTTAGTCATGGCTTCACCTTCACCTTGTCGGCTACGTGTGAGGATGATGAATGGGATCTGGCAGGGCGGCAGGACTCCTGACAGTACCCTGAGGGGCAGCCAAATACACACTGTCCTATGGAGCCAGCTTTTTATACAGCATTAGAAACATCAGTGACAAGGTTTTGGACCATCAATTCTCAGAGGAATGCTGGTTTAACATTGTGAAACGTAGGCTGATCTGAGCTGGAGGCTCTCATTCTCATGTAATATAGAAGAGAAAGTGTGGTCATTCTCAACATGATTTTAGCTGTGCTAACTTCACCAGTTTGAAGGTGTGAGACTTGTCCATCTCCTTTTACAGGGTGTTGTCGTCAACAGAAAATATTTTGGGTGAGATTTAAATAGGAGGTGACATTCACAGTGATCTGCTCTAAAGAAGGGAATCTTTTGGCTTCGATACTGTTTGGCTGTTTAGCACAGACTGTTTAGACTGTGTAGCAGTAATATGAAGGCATTTTCATATTTTTTTCAAGACATGAAAGGGATAAACCCTTTTCGACTTTAGCTGTCAACAAATTTTACGAAGGGCTCGCATTTTCAGAACCATCTCTGACAACTGGAAGTCATGCGGAGCAGCTGATGTATTTTCTGCAAGGATAAAAAAAGTTTGTTTACAGCTGCTATAAACTGCATTTAAACTTTTTCCCGTCTTCACACTGGGATTCCAAAGCTTGATTACGATAGGCTAGTGACACAGCTTTTAAAATAAGCTCAAGTGTGATTATACCTCTTTTATATTGCATCTAGCTGCGTTTCTGTCCTTGGTAATGAAGCATCAGCATGTACCTGCTGATCCCCCATGAGCTGTTATAGCACAACGCTCTTCCGACAGCTGTCCTGCGTGCAGCCCTATCCTGCTGGGTGCTAAGAACTCAGCATGGTGATGCTGACTAGAGCCGAAGCTTGGATTACATGAGTGAACTTGGAGTGTCTTTAGTTATTTAAATTTTATGTAAAAAAAAAAAAACCCTGTCTCTTTAGGGCATGAGGGAGTCACCTTGGAATTCTACAAATTTGTAGCAACCTACACAGCTACACACACAGTTTCTTCAGAATTTATGGGTATTAATATGGATTTTATCCTCTCTTGCTGCAGTAGCAGCGTCTGTTCTTCGGGCAAGGCTTTACACGTTATGTGAGGTTCTGATTGCAATCACCAATAAAAGGTTTAGTTAGGCCCGGTACTGGTACTGAATGATTAGGTCTAGAACCCAAATGACACTCCAACTAAATGTATAGAAGGGTCCTCCAAACTATAGAGAGTGCAATTGCCCTTTATACTCCAAACACATTGTTGTTAACTCTTGGTATTTGGCATGAAGACCTTAAACTCTAAGCACCTTTTAACATTTAGTGTATTCCAGAGTCTCTCCATCTGTCATTTAAATAAAATTCTATAATATGTCTCCTTTCAGACTTTGATCATGCTTCTGTAAAATTCCTGATCTAGTTTAGCTGCTCCTGATGCTCGTTGCTAGCTCAGATAGCAAAAGCTGACATAGCAGAGCATCTACTGAAGCAAAGCAGGCCAAATAGTTTAGATATGTTGTCTTGATGCTTTATAGAGGTGTTTTGTAACTTTATAAAGAATTAAAATTCAGTCAGATTTTCTTTTGTTTATATTCTGGAGACAATCTTTCCTCAGGAAAACACAGTACTAGCAAATCCAGATTATAATCTGTAAATAAAAAGACTATTTTCAACATGACACCGCTAACAGATCTGAACTAAGAGGCAGGGTGACTCACAGCTTGTGATATCGGTCGTGGCACCTGGAGCACACAGCACATAACTGTGATTGCGGATCACATCATTCTGAAATATTTACATTTAGAGAATGACCTCCAAACAGAAAAAAGAAGGTACTGAATTAGAGCTTCAGGTTTTTGTTATGCATACACTCTGGTGTCACCATGGAAAGCATAAAGTGGCATTTGATCATATTAGAAAGATATGGGGGTTCAATACACAACATATTAATGAACTCTTATTAGGTATGTGCATGGTTTAAGCTTTATTACAGAGTGTTAGAGTGTTTTGGTTTTGTATTCTGTTGATATTTTTACCACGTCCGTTTAGCAACCAACTGTTTTCAATTCCCTGCTTTGCTTCCCTTTTGCTTTACCCACGGACAGGCTCGATCTTTAAACTTTACCCTCACCTGTGCTCTCCGTGGCGTCCAGACTGCCTGCCAGCTGCTCTAGCAGTCGCGCTCGTGCTGCGTTCCTCTTGTGCTTCTTGCCCTCATAGTGCTGTTGTGCCATCAGCGGGTTGTTGAACCAGGCACCACACAGGCAGCAGTACTTGCCTGCTTCTCCATTGTTGCCCGTGGAAGGCCATGAGGGGGGAGGTGGTGCGGGAGGATCTGTGTTCTGAGGGGTTGCTGGGGTCAAGTCTGAGACACAGAGCACAGTAGAAATCTCTTGAGTGTAAATATAGCATGGCCTGAATTATAATATAATATTACATTATACAGCACAGTCTGTATTAAGGCCAAGCCATTGCTTATAATATACAATCAACACTAATAGGTTTTAGGAGCCTGCTTGAACGCATACATGAAAAGGCGAATCCTTCTCTGGGGACAGATTTTTCCTGGCAAGTTCGGGAATGTTCCTTCATTTAGGAACAGAAGTACAAGAATGGAAAACCTCCAGGTATCCCATGCTCCATGGCACTACAGACCCGTTGCCATGGTTACCACCCCCAAATAGCCTGCAGGCCTTGACACCATTGCAAGTTCATCCATCTTTCAAGGCAACCGAAATGCTGTTGCAGCATAAAATTAAAGCTATTCTAATTTACACATACTTTCAAAAGCAACAGAGGAGCAGCTAACCTTCACTCCAAAATACAGAAAAGAATCAAGAATTCTCTTGCATGAGTGGCTGGCCACGCAGCAGTGGTTGCTAGGATTATTGTGGAGATAGAAAAATCCATCGTTTATGCCGTCTCTAATATGGCACTACATGTGTGCTGCAGTCAAGGCAACTCATGCCAGAGGCATCTTAGGTGCCAAGGCATGGAACAGAATAGGGAAAAATGGAAACAAATACAACATTATAACAATAGTGCTGAAGCAAAGTGACAGCTTTATGTAAAAAAATAGTGCCTGTAAGAGGCTGCATGGAATTGGTAATTTTCTAGATGCCCATTTGAGGATTTACTGTCTCAAATTGATCAGTAAAATATGTAGCCTAAAAACAAACACTGAGACTGTTCTTTAGAAGTAACCTATAACCCATACAATACCGAGACACGGATGACTTTAATGCATTTCCAGTATCTTGGTATTCAATGTTTATGACATATCTAGTGGGCGTACTTTCAAGTGGTTTGATCTCGAATGTTGAACTTTCCGGTTGCTAAGGTAGTGCATTAGTTGATTAGTTAGTCATACTGAAGCGATACGAAGCCAAGAACACATAGTTACAGTAACTACGGTTCCCTCTGCTCCTCTCACCACCCACATTGCACTGTTAGGAGTGAGATGATTCCACCGTGCATAGAGCAATTTGAACCACAATTCAACAATCATCCTTTCTTAGTGAAATAAATAATATGTGAATGGTGCTGAAAACATGTCATTTTGTGTGAGAATCACATTTGGAATTTCAATTTTTTAAAGATGATTTTAATGTAGGGTAAGAAGAAGAAGAAATGAGGAAAATACTGCCCATTCAGGTCAGCTAGAATCAAAACAGAGAAACTTTTCCTCTCTCCTCTGATGTATATATGTGCTCAGTGGTCCGTGATGAAGTGCTTCTTTCCACTGAGAAGGCCTGGAAGCACGGGGTAGGGCACACAGGGTCATTCGTAAAAGATGAGCCTGAAACTGCCCAGGAGTCTGAGTGTGATGGCAGAGAGAGAGGAAGAGAGCCCGGCCAGGTAACTCTCAAGGGCATCTCTGTCACACATTGCCTCAACTGTCACCAGCAATCCTCATCTAACGGAGTTCTCCTGAGAGGAGAGCACTTTGAATTTTCATGAAGGTTACTTGTTACGTTAATCGCTCATGAAATCTGTAGCCCTCCACTTTGCTTCAGAATTAATGGAAAAAATAAAAGAGACAGACCTTTTTCCAGTTTGAGATACCAGAAATGTATCTTTGCTAAACTAAAATTAGCAGCATATATCTGTTATTGACATTTAACCAGTGTAAAATCAGTGTGTAATGTAATATACAATATAAAGCCATTGTATAAACAATCAATTGGGCTGAAAATGGGAAATAGATGTACATGGAACATGTTCTGCCTGTCTAATCTTAGTGTCTTCTGCCTGTCTGAAGTTCATTGCGAAAAATGAGTCAGATTATAGGAAAGGAAATTTAATAGATGAGACAGGCTAAAGATAGAAGCCCTAAAATGTTGCCTACAACAAGCAATCTAAAACATTTGCTAAGCATCAATCATATAGCTGTGCTTTCGTTGAAATACAGTGTAGTCAAAAGTGAACACCAAGCAAGCCTTTGTCAAAACAAATATGTCACTCTGGGAGCAAATGGAAACAAACCCATCCACATGGATGCCAAGTTTAAATTTAACAACCTCACAAATTCACAGCTTTCCCAAGCACTTGCTTATTTTCAGTGACAACGTCTGAGATGACTGAAAGTGTGTCTGGAATCAATTCTATCTTACTTTGACAGATTTGGTTTATAATAGCCTTCAACTGTCAATAATGCCAAAGTCATGCAATGTCGGTACAAGCTTTGAATTCAAAACAAACACAAGCATTTTCTGCCAGCTCTTCAGGCAGCTGGATGGCCTAGTGGTTAGGGCATTGGCCCTAGAAGGTTGTGGGTTTGAATCCCAACTGCTAGCTGTCACGGCTTGGCCAATGGCCGGTAGGGGCCACTGTTTTGGTTTTGTTTTGGGGCTTTTATTATGGGATTTTGTTCATGTTTTGTTTCTTGTTTCACGTTTCCAGGTGTCCTGTGTTTAGTTTAAGTAATTATGTTCTGT
>JBBPDC010000149.1:14823150-14837075 GCA_037974485.1 Hemigrammopetersius urotaenia | reverse complement strand
CACACACACACACACACACACACACACACACACACACACACACACACACACACACACACAAACACACACACACACAGCAATTCTCACTCCTTCCAAGTGTTTCATGTGTTATGTGCGCAAACAAAGTGCCAAATTTGCAAGTTGCACTGGAGCGCACAGGTCTAAAACCAAAAATAGTTTCAAAAGGTGACAAAAGTGTTTGCAGTCTGGAGTCCTGAGTTTGAATTTTGTTATTAATGTATTAATAAGGACTGAATAATTCTAATATATATATATCAAGAACATATATAATAAATATCTACAAATGAAAATATATAATATACATAATATATAATATACGCATACAAACACACACACACACACACACATATATATATATGTTTCACCAAGAAAAATAATACAAAATATATATATATGAACAAATAACAAATAAATACATATATTAAATACAGAAGGAGCACAATATTGAAAGGATGGTTAATCATGAAGTGCTTGTCAGTGAACAGTAAGGCGCAGGACTGCACTTTTAAGGAGTCTGAAAGTTGTAAAATCAGCAGTGAATAACAAAATGTTCAGAACAGTACAGTAACACTGTGGTATTTAAGTACACTTTTGTGGTATTTAACTGCACTAAAACACAAAGCAGCTCCACAAACTGGTAAAGCTAATCATGATCATAAAACTAACAAACTGAACCATCTCTGTAAAGGTGAAACTAATTTGAGCACACAAAGATCATACATGTTTGACAACGGTTTGAAAAAAGACTCAATATATTCACACACACAACAGCTGGAAATAAACGAGTTAAAGAACTGTGCTCCACTTTTCCAGAGCCTGTGAAGCAACCCTGTTTCGTTTACAGAAATAATGTGGAGTCAAATTAAGTTCTGTTTAAAAAATGCTAAACATTTTATTCCAAATAGCTGAAAAAATACATTTGTTGTTGATTGTTATTCTATCTGAGGACAAAACCTCTGTATTAGAAACATCGCACTGATATCAGCAGGTTACAAGGGCAATATGTTGATGACAGTTTATCAAATTTCACTTAAGCAAATGTCCAATGAGAATGACATTATTTAAACAAATACACACTTTGCAATATTAAGACATAGTAATTTCCCATAAATATATACAGGGGTAAGCCCCCCCAAAGGGGTTGGACAGTCCTGCTACACATGAGAATTCCCCAGTATGAATAGCTCAGTGGGAAACACACATGCAAAAAAAAGTATGAAAAGGGACTCAAGTCTGAGTAGTGAATGTGAGTTGGTGGTATGCCAGTATTTTTGTGTGACATATGAAGACTCACCTCATAGTGTGCGATGCGTTGTGACTCAGAGATGAGCTGGGCATTGCAGATGTTGCAGTAGCTCTCTGTAAAGAGTCCTCCATCTCCAACTCCTGCAGACTTCATCTGAGAGCAACATCACCAGGACACACGGTCAGAACTGGCAGAGTGTACTGCCTTTAACACTCACTTTCTCTGTCAGAACTTACAGAGTGCACTACCTTTGTCTGACATTTCTACTGCCAGCTTGTAACTTTAACTGAAACACTTCTCAAATGTTTGCACCTCATTTGTGAGAGGTATTCATCAAGTAAATGTTTAAAATCTATGCAACTGGTAGTCCTCAGCTTTCAAAACATCTGACCTGTCTTTCATGAAAATACAAAAAGATAACTATTAGTTTGCATTTGTTCAACTGTCTGTCCCTCTTTGTGGTCGTGGGGAAGAGCTTTTGCCCTTTCCCTGTTGTTCATTCATATGACAACCATATGTTTACAGTACAAATTCTAGCACGGAGATGCTGTTCCATTTTTTACAGCCCAGGCTTCTGGATAAAGGAAATTCTGTATTGTTTCATGTGTCTAACACATGTCCTTTAATGTATTATTCAAGCATTTGGTGACTCAAACTCCTACAATCTCATAAAAAGATGATAAACAGATGACATACATCAGAAATTCATATGGTCTTGTAAAGTGCAAACCAGACTAGATGTCACTGTACCGTGAAACTGTACTAAACAATCATTTTAAATACTTATTTTGATTTGCGTCATGTCAGAGAGGGAAATAGATGTCACATGTCACATCTAAAACTCATTCGCTGCTTGTTGCAATGCATTTTCCTAGAGTCAATCCCACACGCATGCCAGGAGCTGTTTGCAGAGACAATAAAAAATTACTTTTTATGCGGATACAAGAGATATGCTGATAGACATATAATAATGTTTAACACTTGTAACGCGTAAATGTTGGATTTGGAATCACCCATGTACTGCCGCTGTTGATGTAAAACCTTGCATCTTCAAAGTTTTTAAAGGAAAGTAAAATGATTAGAGGAATAATTAGAGGAAGTTTTATTTCAAATAATTCTGGGACATTAATATTGGCCCTTTCTTTATTTATACATAGTGTGAAGGGCAGCTATCATTCATTTAAAAATGTAATATATAAATGTTAATATGATGAATAAAACTAAATTGACAGCAACAATATCTTAAGCGCACAGATCTCAAACAACCAACCACTAGCCCAAATCCAAGCTCCATATTTTCCAGGCATAGTGTTAATCTGATAATGGTATTTTAATTTGAGTTTAGAGTGATACTTAATCCATGAAGAGTCAACAAAAGGGAGACATGCAGGTCTAGAGCTTTATGCAATCTGGCTTCTAGTGTAAGTGGTCATTGCCTAAAACATCCATATACGATAAGTCACCTGTTTCTGAATGCCCTTAGTGTGACAGCTGAGAGCATTCTAGACTTTCTAATTAGCTCAGCAGTGGGCAACAGTGGGACTGAACAGCAACAAAATGAACAGCCATTATCTAATTGATCTTGTGTGGAAGTAAATAAGGACACCAAGGAGAACGGCCTGTTGGAAGTATTGGCCCAGTTGCAAACTCTGGTAGAACATTTGGCTCCCCTTAGCACCACATCACAATCACCAGTTGTTTTGAAGAAAAATCTTTTCTAATGGGGAAGCAGCTGTTAGAACTTGATGAAAGTGACATTGGATCATGATGCTGTTAAGGCAATGAGTATAATATAATTTCTCATGCCCTTTGATGGTCTATGGAGTCTTTGATTGGGTCCCTGCTTCAATAACAGGCCATCTGACTGCAATCAGACATGCCCCATTTTTCAGTCATCATCTTCCTGTCATAACAGTGATGATGAGAAGACTGAATGATACAAGTAGATGAAAACTTTATATTCTATTCAAGATTCCCCAAATGGGACAGAATGGAGAGAGGTAAAAAGGTACAACTAAGTTTACTTGGCTGCTGTGCTCTAGATAGAGAAACTGACATTTGAAACTTGTATACATCCGTATTTACTAGCCCCGAAAGACATTTCAAAGCTAATACGCACAGTGTGCCTTTTCTCTAAAGACACAATCAAAGAGCATTACATCTTGGGCAATTCATGAGAAAATGCACAAGTGGCAAAGTCTGCTTTGAGAGAGATACATTTCAAATGTTCAAACTTCAGTCAGAGTACTCTCTAGAGACTGTAGTTGATACAGATATTGGAACTTTCGTTTGTTTTTGTTTTTTGTAACACTTTTAGAATTTATTTACTTTCAGTTTTAGATTTTAGTAATGTTAGGAAAGCTGTGATAAGTGTTTAACAACAGTAGGATAAAGAGTTCAATATACACAGCTTCTAAGTTTTATTACTCCAAAACACAATTCTTAAACACCGCATACCCTGACAAGAACTTAATCCATTAAAGTCATAGACTCACACAGACTAATTGACATCCTTATCTGTAAGCACAAATGCACAAATATGCTTTCATACTTGTGATGTTCAGCTCACTCTCTATCTAGTCAGAAAGCTCTGAGGCAAGGCCTGCTGTGTTTGTACACCACACAGGGAACAAGTCGCAGTGCAGTTGTCCTTATTTCCTTTAACTAGGGATGCACCGATTGATCGGCCAGTGATAGGAAACGGCCGATTTTTGGCCTGATCGGTGATCACTCACACGTATTGCCGATTTCAAACCGATCTTTTTTGGGGGGGTTTATTTATTGTTTTATATATTACATTTTATTAATTTACATTTTTAAAGAAAATTTGTTATGAAAAAAAATCTTTATATTAAAAAAAATTTGATTTTTGCTAGTATTTGCTGTAGAGCTGCCACTATCATATGTCACTATTATAAAAGTAAACAGGGAAAGTAACTGTTTGTCACAGCTCGGTCAGTGGCCAGTAGGGGCCATGGTTTTTTGTTTGATTTTGGGGACTTTTATTTTGATGGCCATGCCTGTTTAGTGTCACGTGTCTTGCTTTCACCTGTTTTTTGTTTGTTTCTGTGATTAGGTTTAGTATTTAAGTTCTGTTTTGTATGTACCCCACTGTCAGTCCAACACCTCTATTTCACCTTGTTTTCGCCACATTCATGTTCCTGTAGCGGCCCTTGAGCCAGGTTTGTTTTTGTTTGTTTATTTCTAATAAAAGTCAACCACAGCAATGGATACCTGCTTTCCAGTCTGGTCCATGCCCCGAGGTAAATCACGGGAGCCGATTAGATCCGGCCCCTGTGACAACGTTACATTAAAAAAGTTGAAACCCATTTTTTAGTGTCGTTGTCGTCGACTACATGCAGCAGCTGTAATTTTCTGTTATCTGGGGAAAAAATCAGTATCAGTAAAATCAGTATCGGCCGATCACACTTACAAAAAAATCGGTCATCAGAAAATTGCAATCAGTGCATCCCTACTTTTAACATTACATTTAGCCTTACACCATTCCCTTTTACCATCACATCAAATGTGTTTTGGTCAGAAACCCGTCTCATATACAAAACAACCCCAAATTGCACTGTAGTTTCTTTTAGCCTCTAGTTTCCTTAAAGATGAAGTAACATTGATGTCATATGGGTGATTATAATTTAGCTTTCATGTTTTTATTTTAAAGCATGCACTTTTTCTTTCTTAAGTTAGATCAAACTACAAAAGATTTAGTTGGTTAAGTTAATGGTAGAATGGAGATTAAAGATTCATTAAAAAGACTATTTCTGGACAAGGCAGGGTTTGTTTTCTCCCTGGAACTCTTATAGAAATACAGATGTTGTAACTAGCGAAAAATGTCAAGATAGCTTCTTTGAACTTCATGTATGTTCATGAAATGCCTTTTCCAACAGATAAACTGATCTACAGTTATCCTTTGTAATATTTGTAAACTTTGTAAAGTTTTGTTCTAGGGCTTTTATTTTGACTGAGGGTGCGGTCTCATCTAGCAGATGAAATCAATGATGGTTCTCAGGGATGAGACCAATGAGTCACATGTGTTTTAGTATAAATAGCCTCTTTTGTGTCCAACACAGTGTTTTGGGCCCTCGTGTTTTGAGTTTATAAATAAAAAGAATGAGTGTCAGGCTGCTCCTGCGTCTCGTATCCTTCCTGAACAGGCACAACCCTGCAGTTGTGACATCCTTAAATGTAATAAACGATAATAGTAAGATTCAAACTTGAGACTGCAGGCAAGAAAATACTATAACCTTCAAAGGGCCTTAAAGATTTTTCCTTATTTAAAACCCCTCACTGATCAGTGAACTGGTTCACTGGTCTCACTTTGTAAAACTTTGACATTATTTTTGCACCAGAGGGAGAAGGGTTGCTGTTTAATGTGTGATCATATTGTAATCACCACACAGGTTACTTATGCGGTGGCCTTATCTTCATCTGTGATGTGACATCATTCGTCCCTCTGCCATCTGTCTCCATGTGCTCCTATCTGCTGGGTGTGATTATACAGGGAGCGTGTCTAAGCCAGCTCACCGTAATGCTATTCTGGCTGACGGGCAGACCTAGTCAGGCTGCCCTCACACTACGTGCGGTGAAATTTGAACAGAAGAGCATATTCTCCTCCTCATGCTCTTTTCTGGTCCTCCCTTCTTGTTCCACACTCTCTTTTCTTTAGAGCTTCCCATTTCAGGGCACCCCGTCCCTCCCTGCTTGGCGGTGGATAAAGAATTTCTTTGTGATAAAGAGCTGTACTGTACAGTACTGGGGCTCAGTGATGGATACTGTGATGGGAGAGAGTGAGAGCGAGAGAAAAAGGCAGAGATCAACAGAGAGCCACACAGAGGGTGATGGATCGAGAGAGCTGGCCGACCTCCACGAAACAAGCAGCTCTTACTGCGTTTTAATCGCAGCCCAGCTTTTCAGAGAGAATTCTATCTTCAAAGCAGCCAGGTTTTGCTGGCAGAGGTAGAGATGAGAATAAGATGACACTGATTCATCTATCTGCTCTCTAGGTGGGCCCTTATTTCATTATACAATGCATGAAGGAGGAAAATGTCAACCCTCTGGGCTTACTACTTCCAACCCTTCACACAGTCACTTGTTCACTGGACTCAGATTTATATATACCTTTTTTTTAGCTTGACCTCTGCAGTGGCCCTTGACTGAAGGAACATACCTCGCTTGTCAAGGCTGGGAAGCATCGGCTGCCACAAATTTTCACTTTACATCCAAATCTCTTATAACCAAATAACAGCATCAGCCTATGGATTTGGTCCAGAAAGAAATGTCAAGGCTAAATATAAAGGCACCGTTGAGTATAATTGAGTATGTGAGATATGAGGTCAGTCTAAAAACCTCTTGACTGGAGGCAGCCATTATAATATGCACCCCATGTAACAGTATCATGTAATCTGATCAGCGACAATTCCATGGTCCAGCACGCCTTCATTAAGGACACCAAACAGTGATAACATCATCATAGTCGGCTCTTTCAGAAATCTAAATGCCTCTAAGTACTTGCTTTGTGTATCCCGTTGTGTGGAGACACTGACTAGTACGCATGTAGAGAAAGCGCGTATGCAAATGCTATTCACTTTGGCAGGCCAGAGACTCTGAGGCTCCCACTACTGGCATCAGCTCCAAGCACTGTACTTCTTCAAAGCGTCATGGCCCTAAAAAGTTGATGAGTGTTTTTTTGGCTGGGCTGCCTGGGTGAGGGGGACATTAAAAATGCATCTCCAAGAAGACGAAAGAGATCTGGGCCTCCATGCTCCCTTCACCCTCCTTTCCTCTCACCATCCCATGGAAAAGTGCAGCTTTATAAATCTCTTTAGCTTTCTCATGAATGATGAGCAGGTCAGGCTGCCTCCCTCTGGCATGCAGTTCAGTCGAAGAAGCAAGAAAACAATTGCAGCATTTAATCCAGTCCCTTCTGCCAACAGCTATCACACTCCATCAGTCAAAAAATGTTTGTTAAACCTTTAGTGATGGCACTTGCACATTTAAAACTATTTGAAGCACTCAGTATAATATATAACACAAGTTGCTCACAGAATCAATTAGACTAAAGTCACCACAGAAGGCTGGTCACCACACTCTGCTTCATTGAAAAATAAAAGACTTGTTCCATAAAATACAAATAACTCTTTCAATTCAGTTTTAGAGAGGCACTGCCACGGAGGAATACAAACTGAAGACACGTATGTATGTTTTTTTAAGGAACACTATGAAAACGAAACATATTGTTTCATTTTGTGAACGTATTAGAACTCATTTTTATATATTTTCAGCATGGTTGTCTTTTGGGTAAATAGTCTTATTTGAGAGTAAACTGCAGTTCAAATTCACACATCTCCACTTGATTCAAACCAGTTTCCAAACTATCAGCTGCACTTCCGTTATACCATGTTTGTTTTACGTGAAAAGCATTTATAGCCCTACCATTAGCAGAATTTATAGCCCTACCATGGAGAGCATTTGCATTTCCATTCATGATGCACATGTGGATGAGTAATAGCACATGAGACTGGCTTCTAAATGTCACTGAACCCTGTTCAAACTCTTGATGTTTGTGATGGCAAACAGAAAAATGGTTTTCACAGATTAACTGTAACATTAAAACCACCTGCCTAATATGTGCTGCCAAAACAGCTCTGACCTGTTGAGATACGAACTCCACAAGAGGTACCATCTCTTCCTCGAGTAAGCGACACACTTGCACATGGACATCCATGTGACGTTAAAGGAAAACCTGATTGGTCTGACCAGGCCACCTTCTTTCGTTGCTCCATGATGCGGATCTAACATTCACTTGTTCGTTGTAAGCACTTTTTAACTTTTGGTAGACGGGCAAGTAGCAAAGCACTGTATGTACTGATGCATTTCTATTGTAGTAAACAACCTTTTCTCAGCAATTTGTGCTACTGGAGCTCTTCTGCAGGATCAGACCAAATCGGCTAGCCTTTGCTCTTCACGCCCTGGGAAGCCATGAACTGCATTCTGAGATACTGCCCAAGTCAACTCCTGACGCAGCCTTGGTGAAATCTATGAATCGAGGGCACCTTTGTGAATTTGATCTGTGCTTGACTACAGGCAACTTTGAATTGGAACAGTACTTAGGCCGTGACTTATGACATTTCACAAGTCCATGAGAATGCAAGTATGAGGAAGAACACACAAGGAAACCAAACTTAAAGCTTCTTAAATGTGACTGAAATGTATCAAATAATATAAAATACATTTTAAAAAATGTCAACAGTTCTTAATGGACCATTATTTTAGAATATGCAGAAGAATAAACATGCAGAAAAAAGACAGCCATCAGAAGTAGAGTTATATATACATATATAATATAAAATACTAGTTCAGTTGTGTTAAAATTGTGTCTGAAGAGTATGCTCATGTGATAAAAAGACAAGACTGTCATTGCATTGCTTCTACCGACATGCTTTCCTCGTATGTCTTTAACCTTTGTGAACCCCTCCGTTGTACCTCCTCATTTCATCATGCATTGCCAGGCTCTCGGTGAGACTGGCAATTTCTGAGAAGAGAGATGAGGAAAGATGAGGTTGACAAGGCACCAAAAGCCTCAGAGCTAGAGCCCTGACACCCCACTACAGAGCAGCAGCATGTCAAACCCAATCGCAGTCAGAGTCACCAGGACCTCTCAGTCCACTTGTCCCCTCAGAGGCTAAGAGACAGAGAGAGACAAGCATTGAGGACATGTATACCTTTGATTATCTCAGTGCCTCATATAAGATGTTACTGTGTAGTAAAAATGTTTCCTAGCATCTCTTGCATTTTTTTTTGTTGCCTGTATTCAGGGTCTCTCACAGACACACTCTCCCTCAAGGTGTTTTGACTAAATGTGAGGGGAAACTGATAACAACGATTCAAAGCGCTTGGCAGTCTACCTAACTTTCAATTTGACAGAGGATTAGCCCGTCTGCTAACCCTGCCGATAGGATTCATCTGCTCTACATTGGACTCAAACCTTCAGAAGATGCAGAACCAACTGCTATCACAATAAAATACCAAAGGTAGCCCTTTTTGCTCTCTCTCTCTCTCGCTCGCTCTCTCTCTCTTTTGCACACACAATGAATGTGCACAACATATAGGCAGTTTTCACACAGCAGGTGTGGGAATTCTGGACAGCTTAGCCTGCGGGGTGACGAACTGCAAATCTCTTTAAATGAAAGGATAGCAGATTCAAGGTTAAACCTGCCACTTTCAGTGCTTCACAGAAATGTCCAGATTTTTAAAATATCCTTACTAAACCACTATTCTCTTTCTCTTTCAAATACACACACACACACACAGATAAACCAAAGTACTTTCATCTTCCTGTCTTTGCAATGAAGAACATTTTACATTTTATTTAAACTGAACCTGTTTTTACATATAGAATTTTAACTTATTATGCACTGTGTATGCCTGTGGTACTCACTTACTTTACTTTAAAGCACAGGTTAAATTTAATTTAATGCAGTAAATATGGCTAAATGCAATCCTTAAATTCAGTGATGCATTTCAGTGAGCAATTTCAGTTTCTGCTGTTTGTGGTCACACCTCCCAATGACCTTGTTTGCATAACCTGTCAATCATAGGGTTTATTTTTCTCTCTATCCCACAGAAAATGATAGAAGTCACAGGAGCAAAAATAGTTGCGTGCACTTCTTCCTGCAGGGCAATTTTGCAAAAGCCTTTACCAGTCTTTCCGTTTTTTTAATAATTCTGGCAAAAACAGACAGGGAAGAACCAGTGTTTATCCATAAGGTGCCATCTTGCACCTATTGATCCCATGATAAATTAATGAATAAAAGCACAAACAAACAAACAAACAAACAAATAAATAAATAAACACTATCACCCACTGGGCTAGTTCTGCGTGTACTGTCTTGTATGCCAAGATGTACGGTCTGGCTTTGAGATCTTACGTCACAGTTTTGGCACGGGGCACTGTCACGGGTCGGAACTGATGGACGCCGGCCCACCTCACTCCACCTACTGACTGCTTGACCAAAGCCTGCGTGACCGGGTTAAGTGCTTGATGAGATATGTGAGAACTACGCACAGAGAGGAGACCTATCCCTATAAATAAACAAATGACTAAATGACTAAATAAATAAATAAATAAATACATACATATAGAATAAAAATGAAAAAGCTGAATGCTGTTGACATTTGAACAAAAAAAAACCCTGAAAATAATATAAAGCATAATGAAGCACATAAACCTGACAAATCTAGACCCCAAAAAGAGAGAGTTTTAGCCCGTTAGCTTGTCTGACTAACAGAGATGTCAGTCCCAACTCTTTTAGGGATGTGAGAATTGCAATACAAAGAGCAGACAGACAATTACCTTCAAGCTCTAGAAACCACTGCTCAAACAAGTGACCAGCACCACAACTGGGCTCTTATGTACAATTATCTACACTGACATTCTCCCACAACACTTCTTATACACGAGCATAAAGACCTAAAGGATGGGCAGATATTGATCCCTGGCAAATCAATCAGTATTAGCAAACCTTCTGCCAAAATAACACAAATATTTCATGGTTTGCAGAAAATACTTCTCTGAAGTGAGAAAACACTCACTTCTGTTACGGTAACACAAGCAGAAATAGTAAATCTGAACACAAAAAACAGTAATTGAACAATGATTAAAATACCAAGTGGATATGTTCCATCCCCACATGTAGATTAAGCCTAATATTGAACTATATTGCAGTGGTAATTGGAAATAATCAATGAAAAATATTTTTAGTCTTGAAATAGGCTTAACTGGGAAAGTGGCTAACACTACAGTTCATTAAAATATGAATCTGTTTAAGTGGCAACATTTTCAAATCATTTACGTCATTTATCAGATGCTTTTATTCCATTCCCTAACTACAGGGGTCAGTCTCCCTGGAGCAACTTGGGGTTAAGGGTCTTGCTCAGGAACCCAGTGGTGAAGTTGAAGTTTATTGCCATGTGTACAGAGTACAGAGCACAATGAAATTCTTACTTGAACACCTTCTTCACAGATAGAACGTAGAGACATGAAAGACAAAACAGTGCAGCGATAATAGCTAGTCACGGGTTGAGTTGTATAATATAAAGTATAAAGTAAAGTATAAAGTAACAGTGCAGTGTAAAGTGAACAGTGCAGTGAAGAAGTGTCAGTGCAGTGTGAAGTGTTGTGTGCTGCAATACAGAGAGGACCACAGTTGAACAACAGAGAGGACCACAGCTACTGTGTGTTGAACAGTCTGATGGCACTGGGGTAAAAACTGTTCTTGAATTGTGTTGTGCGTGTGTGTATTGTCCTGAGTCTCTTGCCGGATGGCAGGAAGGTGAAAAGTGACAGTGCAGAGTGGCTGCGGTCATTCATGGTGTTTTTAGTTTTTCTGAGACAGCGCGTGCTGTAAATGTCCGTTATTGCAGGGAGTGGAGTGCCTATGATCCTCTGTAGGCCCTTCACGTCCTGAACAGTGCAGCTGCCGTACCAAGACGCAACACTTCCTGTGAGGATGGACTCCACTACACACCTGTAGAAGCTGGTGAGGACAGAGGTGGACACTCCAGCCTTCTTCAGGCGTCTGAGGAAGTGAAGTCTTTGGTGGGCTTTTTTGGTGACAGCTGCTGCGTGTTCTGAGGACTTGAGGTCAGCACTGAGGGTGACCCCAAGGAGCCTGATGCTGCTGACCCTTTCCACAGCATTTCCCCCAATGTAGAGGGGGGGTGAAATGCACAGTGCTTCTTAAAATCCAGTACCATCTCTTTAGTTTTGCTGTTGTTGAGAGAGATTGTTCTCCTGACACCACTCTGCCAAGAGTCTCAGCTACTCTCTGTAGGCCGTCTCATCGTCGTTCTTGATCAGGCCCACAATGGTGGTATCATCAGCAAACTTGATGATGGTGTTGGAGCTGTATCTGGACACGCTGTCATGAAGCTGAAGGTAGGATTCGAACCCATGACCGCTTGGTCTAGAGGCAAGTATCCTACCCACTAGGCCACCACCAGCATGTGCTGGTGAGACTTTTTACTTATTACTGACAAGATATTTTCTTTAACGGTTCACTTAAATCTAAAACTGTATCAAGGGAATTCTAAAATGTCACAGCTAAACTGTATAAAAGGACACTGTTTAACACATTGTTGCCACCATTAAAATATAGCAAAAAAAGCTGCTGAATGCACTAATCCCTGTGTACATTACATGCACTCTATTATATGTCCTCTTAAGATACTGTGGAAATAGGTGATTTAATGACATGTGTGTATCAGAACAACTGGTACATATGTCTATCATTGACTGCTGGACAAGTTAGGAGACCTTGGTTTGCTATTGGGACCCAGCTCTCAGACCATGGCTTTGCCTGATGCCACTGGCTGGGAGAGAGGACAGTGCAAGCAGTGCGCGAAGAAGCAGAAGCGCGGCAAATGGGCAGGGGTCCATGCTAGACTAAAATCAAACGCTAACTGGCCAGCTATCACATCCATCCTGCTTGTCAAACTTTGCTCTCTGGACAATAAACTGGACTACATCCAACTCCAGAGAACTACTCAGTGTGAGTTCAGAGACTGCTGCATTTTTATAGAGACATGGCTCAGCGACAGCAATCTGGATAGCGGAATCCAGATTAGCAACATGCTAACATTTTGCTCAGACAGAGACACAACCCGATCTGGTAAGATCCCGGGAGGTGGTTTGCGTGTTTACATCAACACTGACTGGTATATGAACACTGTGAGGGTCTCTAGTTACTGCTCACTGCTGCTGGAGTTTGTGAATGTTAGATGTAGAACATTTTATTTACCACAGGAATTCACCATCACGCTTATAGTCACAGTGTACATCCCACCCAGTGCTAACACTCACAGTCAGATGGACAGTTTATTGTTGTTGGATATTTTAACCATGCAAATCTCAAGTCAGTTTTCCCTAAATTCCACCAGTGTGTGGACTTTGTGATGAGAAGGGTGAGTTTGTCCCACCCCCACCTGAGACTCCCTGTTATGGTTATCTCAGCATACAGATTGTCCATCAGACATGCCAAGCCTGTTCGAAAGCAGATGAAAAGCTGGCCCCAACCTGTCCCAGTCCATCACAGCAGGATGTACGGTGCACATGGCAGGACACCTGAGCCTTTACCAACTATAGGGCTTTGACTTCAGGAAGGCAAAGCCATAATCACTATCTGCTGAGCATCAATGACTCATCAGTAAAGGTCATCCAGAGCAAGTCCCTTTGTGTTCACTTCGCGGAAACTTCACGTGGGCTCTCAACACCAGCTACATCACAGCGTGGTACAGAAATTGTGCTGCATCAGATCGCAAGGATATTGAGGACAGCTGAGAAGGCTATTGGGGTCTTTCTCCCCTCTGTCACAGACATTTATACCATGTGCTGCATCTGAAAACCCACCAGCATTGAGGATGGCCTCACACACCCCTACCACACCCTCTTCTCCCTCCTTCCATCTGACAGAATGCTCCACAGCATCCGGGACTTCACTGCCAGAATTGGAAACAGTTTCTACCCTCAGGCCATCAAACTCCTAAATCAGAACTGAGTGACAAACTGTACTTCCCACACATGCGCATCGCATACACTCTTTCACTCTCTCTCTCTCTCTCTCTCTCTCTCTCTCTCTCTCTCTCTCTC
>JBBPDC010000149.1:14812051-14823050 GCA_037974485.1 Hemigrammopetersius urotaenia | reverse complement strand
TACATGGGTCACGGTTCAGTACATGATGTCTTTCGGAGAATACACGGTACGACGGAGAAGACGTGATTGAAGTAATATGGAGGAACCAAAAAGCGCAAGTAAATCATAAACCTGGGTCGTAGTGTGGTGCAATAGTGCCACCTATTGGCATAACACTTCTGCTGCCTTACACATACATGAAAATATAAGCAAGAGTGTACTTCGCTCTTTCTTTGGGAGAATGTGAGTTTGAGTCCAGGCTATGACACAGCTATTCATGGCCATGAGCTCAAAATATATATAATAGACTTTGTTCTCTGCCCCATTATTTAAAGAATATTAAATTAGTGCATTACCTTTTTCTGTGGCCTGTTCACATGTCAGTGAGAGTATAGATAAAATATGCTCTGTGTACATCACATTTAGTAAACAGGCTTTATCTGGTCATGCTGCCAGGCTTGTACAGATTTACAGTATGTTTAATAGTGGTATGATAGGTATAGTTAAAAATGAAAATACAAAAAATATATATATGTGTGTGTGTGTGTGTGTGTGTGTGAGAGAGAGAGTGTGTGTGTTTGAATGAGCTAGGGTGGGCAGGGTCATGACAGACTGGATCATGAATTTCATGTCCAGCTGAGAAGCTCATCCAGCTGAACCCTCCACTGAGCCAAAACACCAGGCCAGAGCAAACAGTGAAAAAACAGAGCTTCTCGCACTTATGACACACATACTCTCTCTCTCTCTCTCTCTCTCTCTCTCTCTCACACACACACACACGCACGCACACACAAACAAAAGTATGCACACATGTTTTACCCTGATTCTTCTGTATCACTTTGTCCCTAGTGTCCATTTTTTATTTGCAAAAACTATTGCTTTCAAATCTTGCTGTTTCTGGCGATTAGAGAACCTCAAACTTAAAGAACATAAACCTTTAATATATAAAGACATGCTTCAGGCGGCCCTGTTAGCTCCCCCTTGGCAGAACACAGTGCTGACCATTCATTACACATTTCTCATTTCATGTTCAGTAACTTGCAGATCATATACTCCCGATAATCTAAATTTTATCAGGGTCACACTCCCCAGTGAATTCATAGAGCTCTTCCCGCATTCCTCCAACTCCTCCTCCCTTCCGTAATTAACAGATGATGAAGATGTGAGTGCTAATGGAAGGTTGCATTAAATAGTAGGTTCACTTTACATAAACTACTCACAATTCACCCAGCAGTGTATAGTGTAAACCTGGAGCTTCTGTCTTACTAGTAGCAACCCTGCGGAGATGTGTGAATATCGGTAACTTTTCTAATCAGTGTCTGTAGACTTTCTTCTAGATATCGTCCACACACAAACTGTCACAGAAGGCATATGGTACACGTGACACATTTTGGGAGCGAGCAGCATACCAAATTAAGCGCTTAGTCTTCATCCGACTGGGATCCTAAATCACATCAAACTTTCATGTCACTTCAAGAAAGTTCAAACCGAATGAAGTGACTTGTGACAGTCTTTGCTCTGGGTCATTTTATCTGTCATTACTCAAGAGCACTACATTTTCTGCTGTCTTATTGAATAAGACTTACTGTTTATGTGCCCATTGGCATGGATATGACAGCTTGTGTTTAGTTGTCTCACGTTTCAGAGACCTCTGCTTAGGATCCCACACTGTACCCTACTTCAGTAGGTTCCAATCCCAGTCCTGGAACTTCACATTTTCGTGTTTTTTCTGCCTAACATATGTAATACATCAATGAATTAACAACCCCTTACTGTGTTGAAGTGGTATTACTGTAGTGTTTAGTCTTTGTGAGCCCAGTCTATGTTTTACTGATAACAACATGATATCATGGTGTTGGAGACTGTATGGAAAAGTTATTGTCACAAATACAGGCCTATGTATCCCCAGAACCATCAGAACCATATTAAATGATCATTTGTTGAACAAGAAACTCACTGTTAGAGCACAGCCTTAAAAGTGAAGTAAACCTTTACTTTTAATAGTCCAGAGAAAGCAGAACATTTTCAGGGCATGGGAACTCCAGGATTAGAGTTGGGAAACACTGAGCTACTCGACTGCACGACTGTCTCCATGCTGGAGGTCTGCTGTGTGACTGCCCCTGTGCTGGCTGTCATTTGGCTCCTGTTCTGTATAATTCATGTCTGCTGAAGGTGAGAGGTCTGTGTGCCCGGGTTGTGTGGAGCTCAGGTAATGACTTTTACAGGGTCCCCTAGGAGACAGTAGCTCGAGCCCCCAGCCCTGCTGCATTGTGAGTTATCGCCTCTTGTTGACTCAGGAGAGACTTGTAGTCATGGAAACGGACCTTGAGGAATAACGGTCTGGTCCCTCTGTCAGCATGGACGATCAGTCCAAAGTGAAGTGTCATAACATGCAAGTTTTGAAGATTTTTTCTCTGGAGTTATTTTGGTTAGTGTCCAAGGTGAGCATAAACCTTTACAGCTCACTTCCTCAAGACAACATAGGCCTACGCAAGTCACAGAGTGAATTATACATCGCCGTGTTCATTTTAACTCTGTAAGAGTTCATTAACCTCCTCTAATGTCGCTTAAGAACCATCAAGTCACGGACGCACACTCATCAGCAGGTCCTTGTGCGATTGTTCCTTTCAGTGAATCCGCTGCACTTTCGTTTGAAACAGTAGAAGCTCTCTGGCAGGCTTTCCTTCTGTAACAGCCCAGGAACTTGTCCCCAGTTCAAGGGCTGCTTGGTCTTTTTCTCTCTCTGTGCCATATAAATACTCAGGGCTAAGTGCTCTCATGCCTGTGAAATGCAGTGACTTTTGAGCGAGCAAACGGTGAATGTGGCCAAGATGAACTCAGTCTGCTTCTAAAGTTTCTTCTTAGTATCTGAGCCCTGAAGGCTGTGTGGAGACGTTTTAACAATCATGACTGATTCTCAACTGCGAACAGTTACATCAAGAGTGTAACAAAGTACAAAAATATGTTTTTTTAAAACCTTTTTAAAGCCACGTTTCACAGTGACTGTTCAATTCTCTTTTGCCCTTTTCCATGCAAGGCCTTTTCTCATCTCTTTTTGGCTGCCTACATCTTTCTTTCTCCCTGCATTTCCTGCCCTCTGTCTCTGCCCTCACAGCTCTGCCTAACTCATGCTGTTTCTGAATGGGAGCCAATTTCCTCTGGAGACTTTAAGCGATGGGACCATGGTCTTTGCTCTTCATAAAAGAATGAAGCAGAAAGAGAGAGAGAGAGGCACCTCTGGTAGAGGAAGGTGCAGTTCAGCTCGGCAGAGTATAATCAGATCGCTATCTCTTCTCACAACTCTGAAATAGGTCAGGTCTCGCCAGACAGAAGATTGCATTAGAGTCAAAGCCTCTCTTATATCAATAGGAAACCTCAAGTTCTACAGTAAACGATCACATGCTTTCATTAACTTTTGGCAAGGAAACTATTCTTAGGAAAACTGAGCTGTTTAGGTAAGATTGAATAGTCTTCAGTACATACTCTTCAATAGTTCAGTTGTCACAATATTTATGTATAATGGACAGTTAAATTAAATATTGGCTCAGTTAGTAGTACCTGTCTGTTGTGGCTGTGGCCAGTAGAGGGCAATGCTGCGCTGTAAAAAATATTCGGACAAAGATAAGATTTCAGTATTATCATGTATGCCCGAGCGACTGCTGGGCTGAGTTTGTGCGCTTGTCTTATCTCCCGCATGCATGCTAGGAGGACCAACACTTTTACCACTGGACCAACTCAGTCATCAAGTTCTCCGAGTGTTCCCCTGACTCTCTCCAGGTCCAGAGGTGGTTTGCTTTACCCTGCTCTACATGTTTGGGTACTGTAATCTTGTATATGATAGCTGGGGTTTCACCTTACTTCAAAGCAGGGCTCCTGTCAGTCCCCGGTGCAGAGGACTTCTGTGCCATGTCAAAATGCCAGTGATCCACGCCACATTGCTCGCAGTGAAATCAATTCATGAGCACACAATCATCCACATGTGGAGCCAGCAAGGAGGAATTTAGCTCTTCAGATTGAGATTGGAGCAGAGCGTGTGAAAGTGTCACCCAATGCTCGGCTGATGCTGAATTTAATTCACATCGCAACTTGGCTAACCCATGGGGAAATTATGAAGCAGATTGGTGCTGACAACGGATTTAGCCTTGATTGTCGGCTTAGAAAGGCTGAGGAATGACAATTTCTTAAGTTTTTCTTAAGTTTTTCAGAGATAGTATACTTGCCTCCAAATTCGTTGAGAGATTGTCATACTTTGGTATCATAATTCATTGTATATCACCATGGTCTTCCAGTTTTATTTACTTCTTTTGTTTCATGAGATGAATGTGTGTGTGTGTGTGTGTGTGTGTGTGTGTGTGTGTGTGTGTGTGTGCGTGCGTGTGGAGCTATACATGGGTTCAGTTGTATTTGCTGAGCTTAATCCCTCTCCTCACAAGCAGCGGGAGATATGGCAAGGTTTTGGAATTCCATCACTGTGGAAAAATTGTGTGTCTGCAGTTCCTGACTGCATTCCGGGAAACATCAGGGTTAAGAACACAATCTAAAATATCTACATGTTCATTAGCTCTTTGTAACCACTTCATAGTTTATTATGACCATATAGTGATAACATTCATTAGCTAGTTGCTACACAGTTCACCAGAACATACATAGTCATTGAGCTAAAGTATCTACACGACTGTAACTTCTGAATATATTTCAGCTCTGTGTAACTCAAAACTTTTTTGAACCGTTTAACCACATTAAAAGACTTCAACCGACACAATCAGGAATGCATGTCAAATTGTCAGTTGTTGTGCTACCTCATCTCTAGCCACTACATTTAATGTCTTTTCCTTCTGTTATGTATACTACCTTCATCTCATTTCCTTTTGGGTTGATTAACCATTGCTGGAAGAAACAGGAAAGGGATTAAAACTAGTTTCTACAATTTTATACTGTACCACAGCCCCCTTTTGGAGAGCTGAAGGAGGTTTTCTATGAATCATGATGGGGATAAAGCTACCCTTTACAAGTTCCTGATCACATGTTAGCCTTTTGCAGGCCCGTGTACAGACAAGATAATTTTTTACACTACAACATTTTTATTGGCACAGGCCATTTGGCCCAAGTATTTGATACATTTGCTTGAGTGTGAAAGCTGTTTTCAAGCATGACAGAGGTCCAGAGTATCAATCCCTGGTCCTCCTGAAAATGGTGGCTTGGTGGGGTCCACACCATGAGGGAAAGCTATCCATTCCCATCACTGCATGTAAAGTGAAGTTATTTATTTGTTTTGTCATTTTACTCCCTAATTCAATTATTGGAAGTACAGAAAGAGCTGAACAAGGAACTGAACCTTGATCTTTAGTCCAGGAGTGGTGATGATACATACTACACTAATAGATCATGTTCGATTCATATTTACACTAGGCAGGTTTGGTTTAATTAAAGCAAGTGAAAAAGCAGGCGTGTGGAGGACGAGGTCTCAGCTCAATTCCAACTAAACCCTAGTGGTTCATTTGAAGCATGAACACAATATAGACCATATATATCTATTTACCCCAAACACAGAAGGAGTCATTGTCTCATCTCTCTTCTTTGGTGCTTGCAATGGATACATTTCTGGAGCTGTTTTGATCCAGCATCTCTTATTAAGTAACTAGTTCTAACTAGAAGATGGTTTTATTTTAAAACATGTATCATAAAAACAGTAAGCCAGCTGAGGTCATGTGTTACAGTATTTTTTCAGTATAATCCAGTATATCTTTCGATGAGGGTGAATGAACAGTCATAGCTTATTTTTGCAGAATATGACTTTTGTAAACATCATTTTGTCAAATATGACACATTGACATCATAATAAATATGTCAGTGAGTTGAACTGAAATGCAATAATATTCTCTGTTTCGAGGAAACCAGCCTTTTTCTGTAACTCAGTTCAAGCAATGATGTTCACAGTGCCTTGTGTGCCTATGAGACGTGCATCAGTATTTTTATTGCTATAGTGATGTTGAACATCCATGACAGGTTCAAGTTGACTAAGGTAAAATCTACATAGGAAGCTGTTTTTGCAGATGGGTGGCCAAGAACAATAAAGCTTGTGGAACCCAAACCTGCCCACAAGTCGCGTTCCCAGAATAAAGCATCTTTAGGCCTTGCCAATGCAGAGTTATTATACATGCTGACCAAGAAGGCACTCCAGTATGAGGGTAAAAAGTCTCAAGGGTTCTATCTGTGAATGTGCCTGGTTTTTAGTTTTAAATGATTTTTCAGTGCCTAATAAACCTAGATATTAACCTTCTTCTGCTTATAGTTGGGGTACAGCTCACATGGGTGTTCCTTTAGCTTTTTACCTGAAAGGCATGTTGTATGTGACCTGTGTATTAGGGTTTTAGTGGTAATTCAGTGGAAGAGTCCAGTGGATGAACGGATGACTCCGGCCCTGTTCCCTCTAATCTAATAGTGATAGTTATTCAACAGACCGTGAAGCCCAGGAGCTCCTAAGGTGCCTCACTGGAAGAGATAAAACTTATGACATTTCAATTAATCACTCTCTATCAAAAGATTGGTCCAGAACAAACGTGATACATCACCTCTGTACGCGATAGTAAAGGAAAGCTTAATGCATACTCGTAGCAAACCAGGTCACAAAGCATATGATGTGAACCAGAGATGGAGCGTATGTAATTTGCGGTATTTGGAGACATATGCCTCGAAATGTTCAAGACATTTTCCAGAATATCTCTGCTATTTCTAGTAATGGGCATATTGATATGACTAACATACTGAAACTGACCCGTGGCTAAATAATTAACTAAAGAACAAGGCACTTTTCATACAGTGTAGATACTACCTCACAGGTTTAACCTTTGTAGTATCCAGGCCTATGTTTTTCATAGTTTCATGTAAAAATGTATTTATATATTGGAACACAGGGACTTTACTCTAACAGCTACATAATTGTCTGAAGGTGTTGTGTGTCCGTTTTGCTCAAAAATGCACTTTTTCGGATCAATGGTTGAGACTGATTAACCTAAGTACAGTAAAGATGCAAGCTCCAGGACATAATTGCAGGCTCTAAATGTCACTTAAACACAAAAGCGCTCTGACATGTGTACACATTGCAAGCACATTCAGTCAAAGAGAGACAGTCCTTATCTCCTGTTCTCTTCAGGGAGAGATAAATCCAGCTGAAAGGCTGTGGCCCTTGACAGGAAACCAATAAGGCCATCTTTTTTTGTGAAAAAAGTGAAAAAGTCGATTATTACTGCTTGCCCAACTCTCCATGGGGCCCCTTAACCTGGCACGTTGACAGGTTCAGAGGTAGATTGGTTTGTGAGGATCTGCTCATTACTCAATAGCCTCTCAATAGAGCGCACAACCACTCCTGTCTCAGTTCCAGCAGGAAAGCAATTAGGATGTGGTCAGAACTATTTGTTTTTGATTAGCCCCTAAAATCCCCCATGCACTGTGACTCTCCCTGAAACAACAGCCAGGACCTAATCCTTGAACCCTGAGCCCTACTTGTAGCATAAGCTCCTGGTCTTAGACAAATCTGAAAGTCATAGAAACAGTTTAAGCATGATTATCTCTTTTTGTTCATTTTTTTTCCTTCCTTTAATTCTCCATACACGCTGCAATTGTTTCTCCATGTGTACAATAAGCTTGCCAGAAACTTGTAGCAAACAAACCCATTGCCTATCCATTCATGATCCTGTTCAGACATAATGTTTCATAATACTTACCTCAGAATCTGTTTAGTTCAGTGGGGTACTCTGGCAAAGAAACTTGGCTCAATGTGCATTTAGCCTTCAGACATACTTTCTCTATTAGCCAATATTTCACGGTGCCTACTCTATGAATAGCCTTCAATCATCCACTTGAAATGGCTAATATGTTTTTACAAATGCGCTTATGTAATTTGGTGTTTAACCCATAGATAAATGTGCAGTGGAGCTAAATGCTTTGAAATAGTACTATTTCAAGCTATTGGCTCTGTCATTAGGGCATGATTTAATACATGTGGCTCATTTGGATTAAACGTACATCAAACGTTACAAGCTTAGAGCTCCTAAATCCTGTATTAGCACAGGCTATTTAGCAATGACGAACAGCTATGTGAGCAGGGAGGCCAAGCGTATTAAAGTAGACTGCCTGTTCGAAACCAGCCAGCGTAAGAGAAGAACAGCTAGATGACACGACTGACACAGTGTAAAATTGTCAGTGTACAACTTGATGGAAGTGCACTCAAAAATGACCCTGAAAAAAAAGCAAGAAACACTTCCTTCTTGTTCTCATGTCTGCTAACTGGATCCAGAGACACACGCAGAAGACAGAGCAAATTTATAAATGGAGTGTGGCATGCCTGGTCTGTTGCGTAATATGCTTCACAAACAACATATTATTTGTTACATTACTTACATTACATTTACAGCGACTTCCATTCCTTAACTACAGGGGACAGTCTCCCTGGAGCAACTTGGGGTTAAGTTTCAAGTTCAAGTTTCAAGTTGTATTGTCATATACAGATAACAATGTAGCATCATTACTGTAATGAAATGTTTAGGCTCGTGTTCCCCCAACTTTACATAAATATATAGAAGATAAAAATAAAAATTAAAAAATTAAAAAAATTAAGGGTTCAGGGTTTTGCCCAGGGACAGTGTGCTGAAGGTAGGATTCGAACCCATGACCTCTTGGTCCAGAGGCAAGTATGCTACCACTAGGCCACCATTACAATTGCATAAGAAATTACACAATTTAGTTACAAATTTAGAGGAGTTATAAAAAGTTGTAACGTTTCTATTGACTAAAACCAACCTACACAGACCTACATACGAAGCTCATTTGACCTTGATACTACAAAGCTTACATCCCATCTATCAGAGTTTCAGAGTAGACTCCACTAAATCGTCTGTACTAGCATTCTGCTTGCACTGTCTGTGTGTCTTTCAGACAGCTTATTTTCATGTTTATATTTGTATGTTTGATTTGGCTGAAGGGATGAGACGGTACACCAAACTACATGTGTGCATGTGCGTGTGTGTGTGTGTGTGTGAGAGTGAAAGGTGACTACATAAATGAGCACACACATTTTGGGTGGCGTAGTCAGTTTTCACAGGAAGTAGCAGGTTTGTTTACATGCCCTTCTGCATCAACAGGTTTGCTTGAGATCACTCTGAAAAGATGGACTGCTAAATCAATGTCGTTTGCACGTCCAGGCTAGCCAGGGGCCAGCGGGCACAAGAGAGCCATACACTCCTCACACTGCTGTTGGTACAGAACTGTATACCCATGCCAGCCAGACACCCTACACCCCCCAAGCTCACACACACACACACACACACACAAACAAACACAAGCACACACACGTGCACACACACACACACACACACACAAACAAACACAAGCACACACACGTGCACACACACACACACACCCACACACATGCACACACCCACACATGCACACACCCACACACACACATGTACACACTCACACACACACATGTACACACTCACAAACACATGCACACATACACTCACACACACACAGACGCACACACATGCCCTGCACACACACGCACACACACACACACACACACACACACACACACACACACACACACACACACACATTCAGACACACACAGATGCACACACACACTGAAATCAGTTAAATCAAAGTGCATACTCTGCTGACCCAGGCATTAATTCATACATATACAGCTTCACATATAGAAAAAAGCATATTTCAATAGAAAAGCAATACTACTAGAAGGGGATGCTCTGGAACATCTTCATATGAGCCTAAGACTATGCCCAGTGCCAAATGCTACAGAGCTCCACAGCACTGGGTTGTGAAGCAGTATATTGTGTACGTGTTACTGTAATTTGTCATATGTGAACACCACACAGTATATTTAACTCATTCACCAAATGAAGCCACGGGCAGCCAGGAACACAGCGTCCGGGGAGCAGTGTGCCTCAGAGGTGCCACTAGCCGTCCTGGAATTTGAATCCATGATCGTAGGGGCAGTTCCCTAACCAACGGGACACCAGCTGCCCAATGTTTGTTTTCTCCTTTATGGGTTATGGGGTGGTCTTAACAGTTGCCACAAACAAAAATGAAGAAATAATCATTTTAAAAGTAGTACTTTCTACTGAACCGTTACATTTGTGTTAAAATCTGTGAAATGGGAGAGTTGACTGCCAGTTTATAAATCTCTCTGCCAGTTTATAAATCTCTCTTGTCTCTGTTTGTGCTGCAGCCAGGATCTGTCGATCCCCATGTGGATTTAAATCTCTATCAGAATCAGTTCACTTTCAGCGCACTGCCATTTCTCAGACAACAGTGCAGAAAACACTGGCTCAGTGAGCTGCAGAAAATGCCCTTTACCATGTGAAATGATTGAAAAAGAGCTGTTATTGAACATTTCTGCAGCTAGTTTAGTAATAAAGGTTGACATGACACAACCTGCTTGACATTAACATCTGCGGTCTTCATTTTAAACCCATTTGAGAGAATACATAATGTTAAGTGGACATAAATTCATTTCAAATGTGACAAACAATGTTTTGATGACACCACCCACCCACACACACATTTTATAATTGAGACCTGATCTGGCAAAATGAGTCACAGTGACCCAAAATTCAAAATAAGCTTTAAAATGATATCTTGGTCAAAACTGTATCTTAAACGGTTGTCAAGTTGCAGTCGTTTGAATTATGGTAGCACAGCACCCTTTTCCAACTGAAAAAATGAGAAAATCACATTTAAAGTTTTTGTCAGTTTTTTGTTGATATCTTTAACAATTTATAGTATTCAACAAAGTATTCCCGGTATTCAACAAAATCATTTTACTACAGGCATTTAGATACTTAGAAAAATACATTAAATCAGAATGAAGACATCACTATAGCCAAAGAACTCATTAACCAAACTGATTCAGTCTTGCTGGCCAGCAGCAGAGCACAAATTGGAGACGTCCACTGAGTTTAAGCTTTAGCTATTTTACATTATTTTGACAATGACATTA
>JBBPDC010000149.1:14766926-14801163 GCA_037974485.1 Hemigrammopetersius urotaenia | reverse complement strand
CTCACACATGTTGCAAGCACACACACACACACACACACACACACACACACACACACACACACACACACACACACACATACACATACACATACCTTCTCACTATCCACAAACTCAGAGCAGTTAAATATCTGGCTGTTTTTGCACTATAAGCTAAGAGGGATATTTGACTCAACTTGGGAGGGTTGAGTGTGTGTGTGTGTGTGTGTGTGTGTGTGTGTGTGTGTGTGTGTGTGTGTGTGTTCGGTGTGTGAGAGCGTGGCATGATTTCAGCTTGATCTTCCAGTCCTACCAGTGCCCTCAACAATTCCCGTGGCACTTAAATAGTGTCACATGATTTATAGCACACAGCATAAACAGAGAGGCGCGCTGGCCTTGGAATCTGTGATAAGGGCTTAAACTCTGCCGACTGCTTTGAAGTGCATGATCGCTTGGCTTGGAGAGAGAACACGGCACACATAAATAGAGTTCTCAGATTCGCACCCCGTATGAACATATATAGAGCAGAAACAAAAAGTGTGAGACAGAGCAAAATGGGAGGAGAAAGAGTTTCCAAACCCCAGTAAGCTGACAAAAAAGAAAAGAAAAGAAAAGAAAAAAGACAAGTCGATCATAAATCACTTCAGTCTGTGTTTGAAACCAACTCACTTCGGCAACGCTGCCATAAAAGTTTCCTCCACTCTTTCTCCCCATCCTCAATATGCTTATGGTCCTTTGTTTGAACATATGATTCAAGGAAAAAATTTTTACTTAGCAGAACATTATGCAAAAGTCTTTCAAACTTTTACTAAGTCTCTTATTTCCAAAACAAATCTTTAAAAAACAGAGTTCTGCATGGCATTTGTTGGTTAGGCTGTGTCTGTCAGTCAGCTGTAGACTGTTCCTGTAACATATAATAATTGCTGTGGAGAGTAGCTTGTGTGTTGGCTGACCACAGCCGCATTCTCTTTCTCCTTCTTTCCACTTTCTGCTGTGGCTGCTTCATCATAGAAGTTCTGGAGAAGCACGCTAATCATTCCACACCATGACTTGGCAGGTGATAACCTTCAAGTGACACTCTTGGAGAGATGGATGTGTTTGGGTGGAGCCATGATGTAAATTAAAAAGTGAGAGGGAGATATTATGGCAGTGACGGCGAGCTTAATGAAAAGCCGTGAATCACACAAGTCTGCGCTTCCTGTGTCCCAGTCTTGTTCTGCCGTGGTGACATGGTGTGGTCCAGCACTTCCTGCAGGTGGAGCCCCAGGTTCAGCTCTCAACACCACCCCCCCACAGTTCACACACCTTTGCCCCACATCATCCATTGAACTGCATTCATACCTGGGAAAGAGCAATAACCTAAATAACCTGAATGAATACCATTTTGATCAAGTATCAGGATATAGTATTGCAGTCAGTAACAGATTTGTTCAAATTGATGGTCATTTAAATTACTCATAGTAATGTAATAACAAACCTGATAATAGGCAAGACTGTGCACTGTTATTATTGTTACTGACTGTGGTGTCCAGTGCGTAATGCTGACCCTGAGAGTCAGGGCTATGATGTTTGAGTCTGGACTAATCCACCTGTCATGCCACTTTAACTGCCGGACCCCTCTGTCAAAAATCCAGCTTGAAAAGAGAAACATGAAATATACCAAAAGGCAATTAACCATTATTTTATTTCTAGCAACAGATTTCTTTCCCACAAACATGCTAGTGTTAACCCACAAATTGTGATTGGTGTTGCAGATGGAGTCCAGAAAAGGCCTGGGGCGTTTACAGTATGGGAGGTGTTGGATGATACAGATATGGCATGTCTATTAGTCTTGTTGGGCTTGACCCTGCTGGCACATGGTCTTCTGAATACGAGCATTGAGAGGAGTTTCCAAAGGAGGTTCCAGGTGGATTTGTCCTTGGTGCTGGTAAAGGTAAAACAGTCACACCAACAAGTGCACACAGTGGTGCACGTCACACCTGTTATATCAAAGCTCCCTCTTTTAGTTACATCTCAGCCATGACTCTAAATCACCATCCCTTTTGATGAGCAATATGCATGTAATTCTACAATTTAATCATTGGAGGTCATAATCATCAACTGCAACAATGAAAGAATGCTGTAAGCTTATTCAAACACATATATATGATTTTCGCAAGCTATGATGAATTTCACCTTTATATATCAGAGACATGTCCGGTTCACACACGTTTCAAACTTGCCTCAGTATCTCTGTCCGGGGGGGGTTTAACGCCGTTAAAAAATTAATCTATGCTGTGAGTGATTGAGAGTGTAATGCAGTTAAATTAATAATGTGTAATAAAGTATTAATTACATGCATGCAGTCACATTTTAATAGTATAACAAAGTCTGGGTTTGAGAATACATACATTCTCTTGTTCAGAGTTAAATGCATGATCATTCAATGAATACTAGAGAAAATGATACTTTGCATACAGCTAATTTGATATTCTGGTGTATTCGAGAGAATATGGAATAAATAATATGAGTTATTATCATTATCTTATGGCATTTTGAAATGGATTGCTGTGAGGTGGTGAGAAGTGAGTCAAACCTACTTAGACTACATTCAGTGCCACATAGCATGTCAAGCTCTAAATGTAAGTCTTATCAAGAAACAAGAAGAATCAACATTCAACATGAAACATTCCCACAAAAAAGACACAAAGAAGAGAAAACCGGGTTATAGAATTCTCACTAGCAGGTCTGGTCCTCTGATAAGATCTATTGACCCATAGGTCATGGTAGGAAAGTTCATATTATTTCATAATAGTAACATTATGGTCAAGAGGTGAAGTAAGTTCAAGGGAGCAGTGGGTATTAACACATCATCTGTTAACACAAAATAAAGCTTATTTTGTTGTGTCCTAGAGAGTCCTAGAGAGTTGTGTCCTAGAGACACTTTTTTCTTTGACACAGAAAGCTTAATATGCGATGAATGTCAAATTTGACATAAACCAGCAGCTCTCAACAAGACAAAGTACTTCTAGATCAGCAATTCTTGTGACTTGCTCTAGATATTTGTCAGGGCAATAGGTTGAGCAGCTAGTGGCCTATAGGTTAGGGATCTGCTCCAGCGATTGGACGGCTGTGGGTTCAAATCCCAGGACTGCCAGTGGCACCATGGAGGTACCCTTAAGCAAGGTACCGTCAACAGACACTGGGTCAATGGCTTCACTTTGCAGAGAAAGAATTTCACATTGTTCACACTTTGTGCTGTGATGTGTTCACTTGTGACTTTAAGGGGGACTTTACTTTCAGTTCATACTGAGAACTGTTCCCCAATGCAAGAGAGAATCCCCTGTGGTAAGTGCTTTGTGTTGAGCGGTTAATGAAGACCTCCTCATTTAGTTTATTCTCCAGCTGCTTGGAGTAAGGACGCATGATTTGGAAAGCCTAATCAGATTGTTCTAATGACTGTGTGACGCAATGGAGCACCCGACACTGAAAATGAGATTTTCTGGAGGACAGAAGGGTGCCACCAGCCGTAGTGATCCCAGAAAAACATAATATCTGGCTTATGTTCCTGCTCTGAATAGTGACATCCTGGAGTGAAACGCTCTAGTTGAATCCAATCATATGGTTGCAGTTTATCTGAGAATTCAATGTCGAACCATGGAACACAGTTCTTTGAGGGACAGCAAATGCTATCCTTGTTGACTTCATGCATGTGTTTCTGTAAACAGATGGTGGATGTATTGTTGTAAATTGGACATATGTCAAGGCCTCAGCTGAAGCGCTTAACCAGCTTTAGGACAGCTATTATTTTCATTCCTGCAGCAGACTGTAGTGTATGAGTGCTGTCTAACAACGATGTGATTTAGAACACTGGACTAAAGTCATAAGATTAACCATGAAGGAAATATTGCCTGTCCTTTAAAACTCATACATGCAATATATGTCCTATACTTTTAAAACATGTGCAGAGGCAGTAGAAAAAGATGCGACTGCAATATAGGTTCCTAAAAAGCATCTGAAATTAAAAATCAAATTCTATTACGGTTGCAGCTTATCAACCAAACAGTATGTAACTGTGCACAGGTGAGACACAGGGTTAATGAAAAAATATGGCCCTCCAGACAAACCAGAAAATGAAAGTCAGTGAGGCAACAACAGTAAATGCATTTTGAAAAGAAAATTCACCAAGACATTCTGCAAGGGCTGTCATTTCAGTCCACACATGATGCACTGTGCCTGTTGAGTCTGTGGCACGACTTACTTGGTAATGTGTTTTCTCACATATGTAAATCTGGTCCCAAGAGTTTAAGCTGTGTCATTCTGACGGGAAAGCTATTTTCAGCATGTGTCCAAGGATCATGCCTGCATCTAGTATGGCTGCTGCTACAGTTAAATGAATGTCCTTTGAGACCCCAGTACAATTTTATGCCAGCACTCTTGAGTCATTACCAGAGTCTTTCTCTCACACTTTTACTTCCACAAGTAATAGAAATATGAGACATTTTTATTACACTGGGTGCCGACAGAAACTCAAGTCTGAAACAAATTCAGCAAACATCTTACAGCCCATCAACTGTGTATTTCAGACCAATTCCCACAGATCACTTACAACAATGTAGCATTGTGTTTGGCAGCTAGCTAAAACCTAGCACAGAACAAGAAGTCTGTTTAAATTGCTGCCTCTCTCCATTCCAACCCTTTGTCTTTGTAATTGCCTCAGATGCTGCATTGAGTCTTAAGACAGTGGGCACAGATTATTGTGCCACCCAATTGTGAGATGGTGTTAGGGTCTGCCATATACCTGCTTGTTTGGCAGGTCTGAGTGACACATTGATTGGCAGGTTATCAGTCTTCGAGCCCCTGTCAGTCCAGCACCTTTTCACAGGGAGCAAAATCATATCAATGAGAAAGAGTGGTGGGGGAGTAAGGGTGAGGGTGAGGGCAGTGAGGGAGGTAAGGGTTAGAAAGGGGGTGGCACAACCTTAATGACCCCAATTCTTCCGCTCTCATAGAATGCTGTATTTCTCCCCCAAAAGAGGCATTGTGCTCACCCCCCTTCTCACGTGGGAACTGTGTTTGAGGGGGAGCTAGAAGAGGTGGGCTGCAAGAGCAGCTATGGCAGTCAGCCATTGCTAATGAACAATGCCACAGAATAGCTTTATTTGTCAAGGCTTCCTCAGGCAGTACATAGAAAAGCTTTCGAGGGCTTGAATGGGCTCAGGCTGTTGTCCCCCCAGTCCAACACACACACACACACACACACACACACACACACACACTCACACACTTTCCCCTCACCCAGCTTGCGCACCCCATTGATTAACCTGGTTCAGCGTCTGAAAGGAGGCTAACAAGACAAAGTCTAAAGTTTATGTCAATTAGTAGTCATAGAGCGACAGGACAGCTGCAAGGTCTTGGGTGTCCAGCCTTCCCAGGCCTGGACTGAGGTCCCAGTGGTCAGAGTTCACAATTCTGCTGCCAAAACACATCGTCTTAACCAACAGTGTCACTCTCTATGACCTTTCTGACAACCTTGACCCCCAAAGGCCTTACATTGATGAGATTGACAAAGATGTGACAAAGAAGCATGACTGTCATTAGGGTGCTTGGAAAATGTATTTATTAGACAATGTTGTTTTTTTCCACAGCAGTGTAAGTCTGCTTTTCAGACAGGTTTGTTTTGTGAAACAGACAGCAGAGCCTGGACACTGTGATGGACTTCACAGATGCTCTGTTTTTAATATATGAGCTCCTTTAAGATTAGTGCCATTAAAATTAGTAGCAACTGTAGATGAGTGAAGCAATACCTCTGTTTAAGATGACCGATTTTCCTTTTTTGAGAAAACAAAGCAGTAGTTAACATCACATCAGTATACCCTAATATGCTCCTGATTCCTTAACAGAGGAGCTCACTGTGATTCCTGTTAGATTCAATCTCTTCAATCTGTTCTTTACTTTTATTCATTTATTAGTTTACTCTCTCATATGTTCCAGCAGTTACAAAATGAGAACAACTCGATGGCATCATTATTTAGCAAAATCTTATTTATGAAAAACACCATGCAGTCATCTTCCATGGTTTGCTCAAAAAAATATACTGTGGAACCTGTATCACTCAGATCTTATTTTTTTTGGTTTTTGGTCATTTCATGTCGCTATCCATTCATCAAAAGAACCTCAACTAATTTCTAATGTATCTAAAGTACCTGTGAATTTCTAATGAATCTGAAAGGTTGTTTTTGAGTATATAAAGTGCTACTATTTGGTACACATAAAACCTATAGACTACATTCATTGTGTGTTCCAGTCTTAACTTGTTTTACAGTAGACAGTAGATGTACAACATATATAGAACTTTGTTGTGGATGTTAAAACAGATGCTTAGAACACAGTGAAAAATGTCCTTTAGTATGACTGTAGCAACCAGACACACGAATGTGTAATGCCATTAGGAGTTTTAGAGAAACCCTCTACACTACTCCATGCACTCCTTATACTGTATACTGTATACTTATGCCTTTAATCAAGAAGACAGTTCTCTTTTAGACTTGTCTACACACTGCACATTACACAGCATCCTGACTCCTACGTAGGTGGAAACCAAGACCAAGCACAACTCTTTTTCAAAAAGGGAACAACAGAGCTGATTACAATGGCACAATGTGGTGTGGGTAGTAAAAAGACAGCAGCAAGACCACACGAAGGCTTGGAGAAAGGGAAGATAAATGTTGCTTGCAGCAGTTATACATTTTAAATGTATAAAAAGAGACATTACTTGCAATGTCCTAGTTTATAGGAAAAGTAGAAAAGAGAAAAATGTGTGAAGCAACATATTTAACAATTATAAAACAAAAGACTCTTGACTGTCTTTCCATTTTAAACCAATTACAGGTCAGTTCGGTCCATGCTGTGCAGCGCAGTGAGGTTAAATGGTACGCATTAAAGGGTTAATCTTTGGCCTGGGAACAAGCACTCACTCTTTCCACATCCTCTGCTACGTTTTTATCTATTTATTTATTTGGTCCGCGCTCTTCACATGGTGTTAATTTTAGTATACAGAGAGCTTAGTTTAGGTGGTGTGCTCTAGGGCCTCATATTTGACAGGCTATGTTAAACAAAATACCCATCAAGCCCAAAGCCTGAGACCATCCTAGCACCACTGTATATAATGGAGTCGCTTTTATGCTGTCAGCAGTGGGAGATGAGAAACATCCCGTAGAATTCTTACACAAATACACCACACAATTAGTTCCCCTTTACGTGGGAGAGCTGCTGGTCTGTGGGGTCACAAGAGCTCGTTTCAGACCATGCACAGCTGTCAGAGGGAACTTTCCATTTAGATCAGAGCGCCGGTGCTGAACAATATACACACTGCCTAGTCGACATGACAGTGTATGCTGGCTTTGGTGAAAGACTTACTCATCTGAGTTGGCGTTTTAAACTTTCTTGCTTAAGTGAATGTGCATTTGCCCTCCTCCGCCCCTCTGCAGCAATTAATGAGCCATAACATGATGTTCTTCATGAGCACATTAAAAATAGCACATTTATATAGTCATAATTGCAAACTGGCACAGAGCATGAAAATGTCTTTCACTGTCTTTAAAAATCACATTACCCAGTAATGAAATTATCAGGTAATGTAAAAGGCTTCCTCAAGCATAAAAAACATCTTTTAAATAGTTTGCATGTTTGAGAACTAGTCGTTCATTTAAGACCTGTAATGTATGAACTTAAGACAAATGTATGAGCTAATTATGACTACCAAGCAAATATGAGCAAAGGTCATAACTAAGATCTACAAAAAATCCCCACTCACTAAGGACAGAGCAGTCAGCAGCGTGTTGCATCCACTGAGACATGGATGATAGCAGGTTAGAAATAAATAATAATTTGTACCCAAAGGGCAAAGCATAGGCTATGAGCAACCTGAAATCTAAGTAAACCTCTGAAATTACATCCATGCTACAGTTACCCAAAGACATATCAATTTTCTCTTGAACATATTTGTCATATCATGCCACAATTTGCATGCTAATGTTAAGATGCCAAATACTTTTGCCCTTTTAGGCCTTTGCTCCTTGATCATATGATACACAACAGAAAAAAAGAGTAACACCATAAACGTGTCATGACAGATGTCATATGCGGTTATAAGCTATGACAGATTATATGCATAGGTATAACCGCATCATGTAAACGTGGCATGTTTATGGCTTGTTTATGTGAATGTGCACTGTTTAAATTGACTAAAAATATCTGTCTGAAATTGAATATTTTGATTAATTGGTGTCCATTTGAATGCAACAGTGTGGATGGAATGTGTGAGCATGTGTGGTTGGACATCTATGTGTGTGTTCTGCCCTTATGTCTGGTATAAATCAGTGGAGTCGCTCTCAGTATTTTCCAGGTAACTGCTGAGTGCAGGGAGAGGCTATGCAGGACTACCGCATGTGTCGCTCAGACACTACCTCAACATGACTTCTCCATGCACCCAGCAATATGGACCGAGGGAACAGACGCAGCCTAACTCGAGATCCTCATTTGGGGAAAATAACAGACATTTGCACCAAATTAGGCATGCAATTAATTATCATTGTACTGTAACTGTTTATCTAACTACTTTCACAGTATCGGCCCCACTACTCTGTGTAAATCTGTCAGCTGGCCGACTGACCACTCAACCACCTAACCATCTGGAAGCACTCTCACCTCTGTTGGTTAGAGAGGAGCTTCCCGTTTAACCACAGAACAGTGTGGCCCACAACACTGTCATCAGCAAGTATGCTTGCGGCCAGAGCCACGGTTGAGCCATGTTTGATCAGTGTAATGCATTCCAAGGTGGCTTTCTAAGGTCAGACATTACAAGCAGGCTGACACATAACTGCTGAGATGCACCATTACACTAGCAACAGGTGAATGGTGTGATTAGCAGTAGTGCTGAATGGGCATTACGGCTAGATTTGTATCCCAGCAACAGAAGGTCAATAACTTGAGTCTGTGTGAATCTAAATGGTCTAAAGCCTTTCAAATATACATGGCCAGCAACTAGTACACTTGTGAAAAGGTGTCTGCTATCACTGAAGCAGCAAGAGAAGCATATAAAGAGCCTATTCTCTATCCCAGCCAATAGGCCAGAGTGATTATTAGGAAGAGAGAAGGAGAGAATGGAAGAGAGAGAGACAGAATGAAAGGCAAGGAGAGCTCTTGGCGAGGCACTGCATTCCCAGTGATATTAACCTTCCAGGGAAATCAGTCTGACACAGAAGCTGACGGAGGATCTAAATTACCTTTTGATTGCCAGTGTGACGGCCTGTTTATATTATCGGTCATCTGGCACAATGCAGGCCCCTGTTCAGCCCTTCTGCAGTCATCAGGCTCTTATTAATTATGGTAAGCGACCTTTGAGGAGGTGATGACAGAGGCATGAAGGTTGGAGGCCGGGCCCACAGACAGACGGTCTGTTTGATGAGTCCCATGACTAGTCTCTTTTTCTCCGGACGGTCTTTCTGTCTGTCTTTCCCTTTGACTCTCTCTCACGGCTCCATTGCTATCTCTTTCCCACTATCTCTCCCCTCCTCCTTCTGCCTTTGAATTGCTTCTTTTTTTTTTCTTGGAGAACTCATCTGTTGAGTCTCTGGCCTTTTCTGCACACAATGCGTCTTCTGAATGTGTTTTGTTGTCTCGTTTCCTTTAAGGTGTTTATTATTAACTTTGATTCGATCCACAAGTGTGCTGTATTTACAGTGTTTTGAGGGGTTGTGTTAGTTACAATCATTTCAAGGGCTAAAGCAAATGACTCTTTAATGCCAGAAGCAGATGACTCCGCACTGTTCATTCACTAATTTAAAGGACCATGTCCTAATTCTGTCTTCAGTACTACTCCCTTCCTCTCTTTAAAAGAAAATTGACATTGCCTTTGGAATACAACCCACTTTCTTCCGATATTGCCAAAACCACACGAAGCAGATGAAAAAATGCAAAATGAATACAGATTTTCCCACAACACCACATTTGTGTGTCATAGATAATCTGCAGGAGCATATAAATTAAACTAAAAGCTGCGTCCATGTTTTAGAGGGACATTTTTAAATATGCAGATACTAAGAGTTTTTCGGGATTTTTGACTTGGTTGCTTAAAGCAGTGGTCCTTAGGAACCCCAGATACAGTTTTGCTCCAACCCAACTCGCAAAACATGAGATAAAGGAAAGATGTGGACCTGAGGACTGTTTTAAGAACCACTTGAGGATAATAAAACATTTGTTCACATGTGATGTGGGCAAAAGTTTTAAGAAGCTCCAGATCATGTAAAGGTCCTATATCAGCTAAAGGTTTTTTCTTACAACCACACATCCAAGCCAAGAACCATTCAGGAAATTTTATTTTTAAGCGTGTACAGTGAGTGGTTGTTGAGCTGGAAGTACAGATGGCGTTGCATTTTTTGGCAGAAATATCTAGGTTTAACGTCAATGACATTTCTGGGGACAGTCGTGCGTGTCAGAGGCAGCGATGAATGCAAGGTGTGATGTAAGCTGTGTGTGCGAGTGTGAGTGTATGTCAATTTGCTGCCTGTTTAAATGGGAGCGTGGGAGTGTGTGTGTGAGTCAGTCTGGCCAGCGGGCTAATGAGAGGCACAGGGTCCTGCTGTGCGCTGGGCAGACCACCCCCCCCCCAGTCAGCAGGCCACTGATGACGGAGCCTCACACCAACAGTCCTCTGCTCCAGCCGCAGACAGAGCCTCAGTCACTGCTGCATTAGAGGGCATTAGGTCAGATCTCTGAGATCACAGCCTGCAGAATGACTCCAACTATAAATCCAGCTACTGCAGCTTTCACATTCCTCTGTTCTGGCACTACTGGTGCTGAGAGCAAACAGATGGGGTGTCAAGCCTTTTCTAATTGAGCTGATTCAGCTCTCTGAGTCTAACCGTCTGTTTCAAAATAGGCTATGGTTCATTTAAGTCATGTTAGATGTTATCTTGCTAGTCTTTGTTTTATTACCGCCCTTCATCGGGTTAATGTAACCTTGTCTTTGGTAACACCGTTTTAAGAAAAAATGAAAAGTCATGGAACACCTAATTTTCCACACGGTGTCAGTTAAAAAAATAGTATTATATAGTACATAAAAATGTTTCAGACACACCATTCACTCTCCAGTCTGTGTAAACTGAGGTGGTTTAGAATGCTGGGTAGCCAATCAGAAGAGAGTTCATTTACATATATCAGCCTTAAAAGCACAGTAACAACACAACCCATTTAATCCCAAGAGAGGAAGAGAAGTTGGTCATGTAGAATTAATGATCCCCCTCCCACCCAACACACACCAATGCCACTCAGGAAAATTAACTGAAACATAAGAAAGAACATTTAAGTAAAACAGAAAGGAAATAAAGAAAGTAAGAAAGAGAAAGAAAGACACTTTATTCATCTTATTTTGTACTGATTAAAGACAGTTGAAGTATAATGATTTTTTTTCCTTTATTTCAGAAACAATGAATCCAGATGCTATGCCTGCCAGATTTCGTTTTCATACCATGAAAGTATATTTGAAGCAGTTGATAATATTTTCAGTAAAAAAAAAAAGATTGATATTTTAATAGAAACAAAAGAATAAAAGATGCCAGCTATCTCACCAGCTAAAGTGCTGGGTCAGTCCAGAGTCTGCGTCCGGCTGGCTGGTGTGAGACGCCCTCTCAGGACAGGGAAATGGTCCAGGTGCTGCTCATAGTCCAACTGACCAACAATCAGGCACAACTGCGATCAGACATCCCTCGCCCTCCTCGACATGAACCACATCTCGGGTGGCCCTGCATTCTATATGGTTTTTCATGACCATAAATCTTATCTACATAGTACACGGTATAACAATATTCCCCATATCTACAAAATAAAATATAACAAGGAAAGCTAGCTGGCACAATGTTTTTCAAAGTGAATATTCAGCTTTTGAATCAAATATTTACTTTCTGATTGCTTTCCCTCACTCTGACATTAACGCAACAGGCTCAGCATGGCTTTGACTTTTTTCTTATCACTCCTGATAATTTTGCACCACTCTTTGTGGGGAACTTTTTACCGGACATAAGTTGGCATTCCACCCAGGACAGTTTGAAATGTTGCTTTGACGAAGACAGTTTAGTTGGTTTCTCGACAGAGGGTTCTTTCAGCATATACAGTGGGCAATAAAGTAGAAATAGAAACAAACACTGCTGAAATATCAGACCACTAGCAAATGAATGATTCCCAAAGGCAGATTTCAAATAAAAAAACGGCATGTGCTAACTGTAGAAAGGGATTGGAGGGATTCGAGGAAGCAGACTTGGGTGCTGCTGTCATTGGTCACTGGAAGACAGTGTGGTAAGTTGGGCACTGATGGGACTTCATGTATTTGATGGCAAACTTGAGCTCCTTGCTCTTCTTGTCCCACTTGTGGATAGACATGAGCAGTAACTGCTGGTCGACTTTGCGGCCCATGATGAGGAAGTTGCTCCCGAGGTTGTCCAGTTGGGAACAGGGGCAGTTGGCTCCATTCTTAATGTAGAGTGTCAGCTTCTTCAGGTCTTTTTTACGCAGGATGCCCATCTTCAGAACCTTCTTCTTCTTTTGTGCTGCGATAAGCTTGCGGTCACCTTTCTCCTTCTTAACTTCTTTTATCTTCATCTTGAGCGCTGGGGAAGAGATGAAAGGATTAGATCATTTGAAAACAAATGAATTTCCCAAAGCCAGGAGGAACAGCACATGTCAGTGGAAAAAGGTCTCGTTTGTGTGTATATATGTCGTCACTCATCTTTACACGCCGGAAAAATTGGGAAATCCTCCTGCCACTATTGGGACTCCCTCTGTCACACTGGTTCTTCCATTCATTTGTGCTAGCTCAAGCAGCAAGACATTTCACAACAAGCGCACAGGAAGAGACTGGGCATTCCCATTCAGTGGAATACTTTACACCTCCCCAGAGGAGCATCATTTAACCGTGGACGGCACTAATTGCAGTCACCCGGGAGAGGAGGGAGAGACGAATGGAAAGTTTTCAAAGACAGATGTGAAACACCCCTCAGTGGCCCTAGCACATCCCCGCCTCATTCACTGCTGTTTTACAGAGCCATGGAGCCCCTAGCCACAGAAGCAGCATGGTGTGGCTTGCCAAAGAAAATTGTAAAGGCTTTTAATGTATTATAAAGAGTATAATAAATGTTCACTTTGACGTGTAATCGAGCAATTAAATGTTCTATATTTGACTATTAGATACAAAAATAATCTGGCCTTCACTTTGCCAGAGTTTTGCTGACCTCAGTAAATTTCTTTCCTAACAATTAAGGTTAAATGTACTGTCTTAAATTGGTGAAATAATAGTTTATAAGATTTTTGCTAAAATATTTGCCAATTTGACTGTGTGAACATAAAGAAATTAGATGTTTAATTAAAAATTTGGCATTACAGCTCTGAAATGCTTAAAATCATTACTATGCCCTTGTCATTTGTTTAACAAACATACATTTGTCAAAGTACAGATACATACACATACATTATCTCTGCAGGTTGGCTGTCAGTGCAAGTTTGAGTGACTTCGCCCAGGCGCTTCCAGCTTCTCTCTCTGAGAGGTTTGGCAGCAGCATAAATATTAGTTCAACAGCAATGTTTGGCCAGAATCATCAGACCAAGAGAATCCAAATAAAGGAAAAGAAAATAGCATGATTAACAAAAAGCCCAATTAAAGAGGACATGCTGAAACTCCCACATGGGCAGTATGTGGGCTGCGCAGTTCTCAGATGGCGGAGGCCAGAGTGTGACCATCTAGGTGTCACAGTGACCAATCACGGTAAACACTAACCAGGTTGAGGATTCTGCATTCTCACCCCAACTTGTAAAAATGGCTCCTGAATTAGTAATGTGACTACATAAATATAAGTAACCAGGTTGCCAAGTATATACATGGGGCAATCTCAGAACCTTTTATATATTACATTGTGAGCGAGCTAACAATCCTTAATCCTTAATGCAGTCTAATTGTACACAGATTTGACATCTGATTTTCATGCTCGCCCATAAGCCATAATGCTTGGTGAGTTTAAGCTTGCCTGGTCAACATTGTAATGACAAGCTGAACCCACTTTATAAACAAGAACTGCTCTAAATTACAGCCGGTAGGTCTGATGGGCAGATGAATGCAGGTATGGAGAGGTATTCACCTTGAGAAAAACCAGATCTCAAACCTCAGACTCTGCAATATTCACTTAAAGGGGCTTTAAGTGAATGCAGTGAACGTGCTTACATTAAAAAAAGGGGAAAAGGGACCTACAAGCTTCTTAGCAATATAAATATGCTTAGCTGATTTTGAAACTGCCATTTGTGAATAACATTCCGTGCAATTCCTTAAAAGCTTGTTGTCTTACTGTCCATTAATCTAAACTGAGTTTTTGCAGTAGGCCTTTCTCTGCAAATCTCTGCACATCAGTCGACATTTAGTTAATGATGTGCCTGTTTGAAGACACAGTTTTAGATTTGTTTTAGACTCAAAAAACAAACAAAGACAGAAAGAACATCAAGAACAGTATCTTGACTGCGCTCCCATTTTTCCGGTGGTCCTCAGCCAATAAAACTATTAAAAAGAAATTCATTTTGGACAGCACATTAAAGCACTCAGAAAACAAATGGGAAACCAGTGAGGGTGAGCAAATGACTAATGCAGTACATGAACCTATGTATATTTATACTGAAGTCATTATTGGCAATCAGACAGCTGTACCTCTGTACAGCACATACTGCTGTGATCATCTCTGGAATCTGTTCAGCTCTAAAGCCTGTCTGCACCAAGCCACAGATGAATGCTTTCATAAAAATAACATTTGTCTTAACGTTTGTCTTATCCGCTTGCATGTAACCGTGCTTGGTCTGTAAATCTGAATCTGAAGCCCAGTCAACAAACTAATGAATAAAAATGACTTTTGCCCACCTTTAAAACATCTTCTAATTCTTTGGCTATGTCATCAGCAGTGGGTGGGAAAATATATATTAACCAAGTATCAACCTTGTCCCACTACATTTAGGTTACTGTGGCTTTAAGTTGGACTAGAGTATGAATCTGTAACAGTTTTCTCAACCACATTTTAAAATTGTCCATATTGTGGGCAATAATTGGCCATGAAAGCATTCAGGGGCGTTTTTGGCCATGCATTCGGCAACATTTAGAATCTTAGTCATACATGGTGACTAACATTCTCTTCCATCCTTGCAAGAGAATCTTTAGTATATTATATTGAGATTAACACTTTTGAAAAAAAATGCCTGACATTTATATTACTTTACATTTCTCGTTAGTTGTATGAGCGCCTGATTGTTTGTTTTTTTCTGCCTCTGTAATTACCTATCATCCTCATTAAGCGTCAATTTCACTGCCTTTTCTGGCTCATTAGAGGCAGCTGCTCTCACTCAGAATGAGGGTAGAACTCAAAGAATGAGTCTAGATATAAAAATGTGAATACATTAATATTGATTATTGGCAGATTAATCCACAAGGCAGTGAGTTCTCTCTTCTCGTGGCCTTCATATTGCTTAAATATGGGACTCTAATTCAAGTGTTAGGTATGCTGACTGTATAGTGAGCTAAGAAGCAGTGAAGCATTTAATATAATTGCCTCATGGTAGCTGGAAGCAAAACTAAAGAAATTTAAATTTCCACCATATCCAAGTGAGTCAAATAGACCATAAAGTTTATCACGAAAGTAAAATGATGCTGTATAGGAGGAAAGACTTAGCAAAGTGTTATTATTTAAGTTTATTTTGAAATATAGTTGGTTGGGTTGGTCAGAAACAGCTGTGATGTTGGGTGGTGGGCAGTGGCAAATATTTCTTAAACAAAATTGTGCTCGCTCCTAATTTCTCTAAGAACACTCAGTCCTGCCTCTCAACATGCTGGCGAGGGTAATTTGTCATACTTAAAAGTGGCTACATACAAAGGGGATGTCTGCATCCAAGAGAAACACACTTCACAGCCAAAGACAACCGAGGGATGAATGAAGCCGCTTTATTTTAGAATGTTCTGGTCTCTTTAGGGTGGGCCATGCTGATGGCTTTCAATGCTGGAGATACAAGTTCCAAGAGATCCACCTCAGATAAGTCAGTGTGAAGCATACCAGAGGCTGAAGGTTCCATAAATTCAAGCCATTTTTAGATAACCAGCATACCTCAGTACTGAGTGATTGATTAATTGATTGATTCATTCACCGACTGGCTGATTGACGGACCTCCTGACTGTTTGGTTGGTTGATTGATTCGTTGATTGGTTGGTTGATTATGGCTCACACTATGTAACATACCATACATTTTATTTTACTGATTCAATGTGAAATTCATCATGAACATCCTTTTCAGACTTTTATGGTCATTCTTGGGCTGCTGCTCATATTTGATATCTGATATCTGACAACATTATTCTTCCACTAAAGCTATGACAACTCTAAAGCAGTCGCTTTCCCACATAACAAAGTTCACCAGTCCACCTGACTGCTGCCAAATCACACGGCTTATTTCATCACTTTAGAGAAAATAGCTAAGCAGGCAAGCAACTGTTGTCACTTTCCTAGCCTGTGCTATCAACACAGCATTCCACTGATCTCTGCTTTTCCCACTAGTACCTAATCACTGTCCTACCATCGGTCAAGCTTGATTTCTCTGCGGGCATGTGTGTGTGTGTGTGTGCGTGTGTGTGTACATTCAGGATTTCACTTACCAAAGTCACTGGCACAGAAGTGTTCCATTACAGTGTCGGCCTTCAGTTCATTGTCACAGGGTGGGCACGCTTTGGAAACTGCCAGAAGACAACAAAAACAACAACAACAAGAAAAAACAGATTATTTTTCTATTTGTTTTTCTTGGCCAGCTTTGTTTAGTTTAGCACATTTATGGTTTTAATAATCCACAGTCAGCAGCTCAGTCTCAGTGCAGGACTGACACAATGCTGGGTCTTGTATGACAGCTGGGGAGAGACATAGGCCTGCAGTATTGCTCACTGAAGCACTAAGCACTTTGTAAGCACTTTGTAAATTCCATCTTGTCAGATGCCATTTTCTGCTGGGAGGATATGGCAACCAGGGCTCTGCTGCAATGTTTGCATTACAATTATGGTGATGAAAATGTTTGAATGTAAATATTTGTATATTTTAAGTGAACATGTATGGCAAAAATCTCCTGAGGGGAAAGTGCCCTTTTCTGAATTTAGCTGGTTAGTGACAAGTTATATGTTTACGAATTACGTTTCTTGACTGGTGGGGCCATCATACAGACTCCTGTTTGAAAAATACAATGTGTTTACCTCACTAGATCCCTGATCACTGAAGATGTGTTGCCTTTGCACAGATTGCTTTTAAACCATATTTGTTGTATAAAATATTTGCTACCAGTTTTCCTAGTATATGCACACATTCTAATGGAGTCTAATGTGTGCCAAGAGCAGATGAGGCATGCAGGGCGCACTACTCTGCTGCTCTCACACTGAGGCTAAAGGCCAGTGCTAATGGTGCTTAATCCATAGCTTTCAGAATAATGAGTGCGACAACTTCTGGCAACTGGAAATTTGATTTCCTCAGTGTGAAGGAAAAGTCATGTACTAACTTCTGCTTATCCCACAAAGACAAGCAGACCCTGACAACCCAGTGCAGCCATAAACACTTTGATGAAGGCTTTCTACAAAAAGTTGTACTTTGTTCCAGGCCATTGGTGTGAAAGAGGTGGTCTGCCAAATCCATAATGTTGCACTGTACAGGCATGCCAGAGTCTAACAGCTCAAGTTGAGCTAATGCGAAAAGGCATTGGCCTACTTGGTTTACTATAGCCAGAAGTTGTCAGCACAGTCTTGTGGTTTAATGGGCTTTAACAAAGGTTGGCCAAAATATGTATGGCCTCATGAGAAGTCAGGTCATGGTAGAAAAATTAGATTTGTTTCTTGTAGTCTTGAGAGGCACGGATATATATGTATAACTGGTACAATCAACACAACACAACATGCAACCCTTGGGCCTGTTGGGACCAATCAAACCATGATCACTCATAAAGTTTGGTTCACGAGATGCACAGGGTTCCTTCGGAAGTGCTGTGAAGCCTAGCTCTTTTTTCACACTGCACTACTGAATGAGGTATGGTCCCACAACTTCTGCAGCCCTTTGCTCCAGCTAAGACAACAGAAACACCTGGTGGCAGGCAGTTACACGGCTCCCCGCCTGATTCCCCATTTCAGGTTATAGAGCGAGGGTCAGGGTTTATCACCCCAGTGACAAGTGTAACCACAGTGGAAGACAATAAGGAAGGTCAAAGTTCAGTTTTAGTGCTTGGGGTGTGGGGAACTGAACCCCTCTGTGCTCAATGATATTTTGTGCCAGAGCACAAATTCTCATACTTTCCCTGTGAGCACTGCTAGCCAGTGGCTCAGAGATGCAATTTTCTGCCGCCAGCACTCTTTTTGAGCAAAGAGAACTCATGGCACCAACCTCCAACTTGGACTGAGGGTCACACTCTTGAAGCTGTAACGTCTTATTTGAACTGCAGAGTAATTTATTCACTTTTGCAGGGTGGTTTACTGGCAGGCTGCCTTCTTGAAGCAAAGCCAAAGCATGTGTCTGAAGAGCATTCGGCTTTGGGAATTCTGTAAACTGAGTTTCTGTGTATGCTGGGGATTTTCTGATTGACACACATTAGCAGACTGACAAGTTATTTACAGCCAAATCAGTGAAGGGTTTTGTTGAATCCTTCCTAATGGTAGTGTAATTTTTTTTTTTTTTTTTTTTGGTAGATACATATAGATACTTGGCAGCAACTGAATAAGTGACTATGTCTGTCATGATCACAGTATCACACAGGAATTTTGAGACTGCCTGGATTTGATCATGGGCATTTAGTTTAAGGTGAGATGCATATGATGGTACAATATATCGATTTCAGCTTGCTCAGTTAATTCATATGAATTCACGCTTTACTGTGCTTGCCTAAATTCAGCAACTTTAATGAGGGTTTAGCTCTATCCACATATGGCGCAATCATGCAACATTGCAGATATAGTATTCCAAATATGTTTAATTCTTTTGTACTAATGAAAACATTTACACAGTTGATCTATGTTTTCTGAGGTATAACTATGTAATGTAGCTCCAAGGCCCAGTTTTTTCCCAAAATCAGCCTTTTTTCTACATTCTGAACCAAAACTCTCAGCTTTTAGGATTTCCAGGAAATTTAGAACTGTACAAAATTGCTTGAGAATATTTAGATTTATGCTAGATTTTGCATTAAAATAGCCCCTAGCATATAGGAACAGTGCAAATGTGTTTTTATATTAAGCAGTAAAAGTGAGAGTGAGTTTCTGAACGATAGCTTTTGCTTTTAAATATATGCAAACATGTCTTATTTGCCTGTAGTGTCTGAGAGGCCCTAACTAAAGACTGCAGGCTGCCCACAGTTTACTGGGACATTTCCTGAAGGCTGCTGTGCAGTAAGCCATTAGGATGTTTTGGAGGGGTTTGAGTAATGGAGTCTAATTTGAGGACTGTCATTTAGTGTGTCATTGGGGCAGAATGTGGTTTGTTGGCTTGCTTTCCGCTGTCAAACTGAAGCCAGAGGTCTTTACTTGAGACTTATCATCAGCATTCTCCAGTATGAAGGATTTTTCTTTTTCTATAGGAAAGCGTTCCATTTAAACTGGTCATAATTTTATAGCTCATTTGGACCCTTGAAGTTATGAGCAGTAACACATATGACATAAAACATTACCATGCTCAGAATGAAATACAGCGTGTAATTTATGTCACAAATCCCAACACATCTGTTTAAATGTGCATGGTGTATAGACAAGAGGCTGGTTTAAATATCTCCCCTTGAGCGACCCCCTAGGGGTCCTAAAAACACAGCACTTCTGCATTCACTGCTATCCTATAAATAACAGAATGCATGTTCTCTACAAGAAAGAAGTGTTCTCCGGAGTCTGTTCTGGTGTCAGCTCAGAGTGCTCGTGGCTTACACCAACCACAAGAATGAGCTGAGTACACTACAATACAGGACAGCTACTGAAAGTAATAACAGGCACAACCACATGGTCTGCATGTTATTTGGCTGTTGTTTGATAGTTCTTGCTGTTTAATCCTGAAGATGACAAAAAGGAGTGTTTGAAATGATGCCGTTGAAGAATCACTTTGGTTCCCTGCAACCTTTCAGTGGATGGTTCATTTTAAAAATATTTTTTGTAAAAGAGATGGGTGAGTGTGAAGCTTTTCTCTACAGCTATGCATTGAAATCAAGAACTGTTGATCCTTTACTTTTAACAGTGCATACGTATTATATATCATCACTGTCGGAACAATGCGTTCATACCTTGTTTTACAGTCGAAAGACAAAACATTCTTGACGCCAATGTAAAAAGATTTTATTAAGTAAATTGTTTAATTAATTTTTGACTGTTTCTTTTGATACTTTCACCATGATTTTTTTTACATAAAGGGCAGCTGTTGCTTTCATTATATGTGAAAAAAGACAAGAAAAAAAAAGCAAAAATGTAGCTACAAGGTTTTGTTCCGACAGTGACAATACGCATTCTTCAATAACTCCCCCCTGCTACCGCTGCTGAAAAAAGAAAGAAAGAAGAAACGAGTTATTCAACCAGTGATAAATTGATGACTCAGTGCTTTAACAGTGGGTCACTTTTGTTAGTCAGTCAGTTTGGCTTAAGATTTGAGAGAACAAGTCTCCTGCCTCACTTATGAAAAATGCTCTGCTGTTATAGTAATTAATGCTTGAAGAAAGCTCCTCACTTTGCTCTTCCACTGTACAAATGCCATTTACCAGCACATATTCATCATTTGGCCATGGCGGTCTCTAGATACCAACTCAGGAGCACGGATCCTGGCTGTGAACTGGCCTCCCTGGACTTCACCTTAGACCACAGAGAAAAAAAAAAAATCCTGTGCTTTCGTGAGGCGTCTGTTCGGTGCATGCTGGAGCTTCGCTCCTCTCCAGGCCGGCCCATGTCAAGTGTGTTTGTGTTGCCATGCTATCTGCAGACTGCTGTTTCAGATCATCGTACACTCTTACCAAAACCAACATTGATGCGAGCATTTGGCTGCTCTCCAGCAGCGAAGTGGAAAGTAAATTTTACTCTGTTCTGTTAGTTTCCACACCAACACTCAAACCATGAAATATCATGTAATTGCAGGACAGCTACAGTGTGAGCCAGGCCTGATAGCAAGGAGTTAGCAAGGAGAGAACTGACCAGAAAATAATTTGAGCAAAATTACCATTGCACTGGAAACCAAACTACGTGAGAAGAGTTTCATGAAATACAAATGTATTTCATGACTTTTTATCTCTGTCAATATGATCTATGTGTTACAGCATGAAGGCGGTTAAACTGACGTTTTCCTCCAGGAAAAGTGTTACATGCTCTTCCCTTTTGTCAGCCAATGCAAACTCATACATATGAACTGCTTTGCCCAGATTTGTGAATAATAGCCACTCCTTAGTGAAGTAATTTTGTTACACAATAAATCAACCAGTGTTCATTTAGCCTTTCAAGAGTTAAATGAAAAACTCGGCAGACTTTGCTTGAGCTCACTCTGAACCGATCGACCTGTATGTGTTAGTATATAGCTAGAGTCAGTCATTTAGATCAATGGAACTAAAAGGATAGCAAAGAACAAAATTCTTCAGTACTGTAACAGAAATGTTTTCCGTTTGTACCCCTTTCTTTCAGTTTGTGGATACGGAACAGAGCTAGCTTTGTTTCACTGGAGTGTCTCCTTGTTTAGCATTCAGTATAGTGAATACTTATCATAATGCAACTCTTAAAAGAAAAGGAGTACTTCACTCACAATAAAAGAAAAAAATGCACCATGCATGTCTTTCGTTACTCTTCATTGTCTTTGTCATGTCGGCACTTTATTCGAAAATCAACCCAAGAAAAGCACACTTTCATCATATAATAAAATAAAACGTCCCATGGCTGTGTACTCCAGCCCCATTTCTCTTTTCTTTTTCTTCTTCTTTCAGCTCCTATCGCCATTCATCCAACCTCAGGCATCAATCACGCTAACTAATGTATGACCATCCAGACTAATTAGTGATCTGCAGTAACTGGCTTGCTGGCTAATTGGCTACCTAACTGCCAGATTAAACAAAAGAAGAGAAAGGCCAGACACAACAGGAATTGCCCCTTCACATTCCAAATGAGATTTTGCTTTCAGATAGGAAAAGCTCAAAGTACTTATTGTCTTTTGAGGTGTACAGTGAATTCCCTCACTCCACTTTCTCGAGACACTCACGCTCCACAAAGATAATATAAGAAAGAGCATTTCTTTAACGTTTTTTAGACCACGAAAGCAAAAACGACCAATTATTTTACTGATACATTACTCTGAACATAAAAAAATGCTAAATACTGATGTTCATAAGTTTGATAGTTACTTTTAAGAAATTCCTATAGTAAATAACAAAAAAGGTAATTTGAGGCCATTGTAATGATCTTGTAAAATATCTTTGCAATCATACTATGAGTAGTTCCTCCGTATAGAAATATGGTGTACTATCCATATTTTTACCCTTAAAAAGGAAAATGGAAAATCCTAACAATTGTGATTTTGAATTGAACCACATAATAAAAAATATTGGAATAAAAAATTATTTACTAGAAATTTCTTTATTGCTGGATATTTTTATTTTAGATCATTTTCTTTTTAATTAGACACGTTTTGCTTAGCCCATCAATCTTCTATATATTTCCACATTCTGGTGCTTATCACTCAGAAACTACTTGACAGTGCCAAATTTCAAAGTTATTCAACATTTATGTAACCAATAATCATTTTTGATTTGATCAGTTTTGATGTTACTGACAGCATTCTATGCTGACCTCAAAGCGAATGACTTCTAGGTTCATTAGAGTCCTACCTGGGGTCTGAGTGGCATGATTCCCAGAGAACTGCATGGGGATGCAGAGGTCGTTATCAATGGGAAACTTTTCGCACTGGAGCATCTCTGGCCAGGGGAAACCGTAGGTCTCCATGACTGGAGCACAGCTGTCCCTGACAGCCTCACACAGAGAGCGGCAGGGGTAAATAGGCCGGTCTAGGCAGACTGGAGCAAACAGAGAGCACAGGAACACCTGTGTGTCAGCATGGCAGCGCTTGGCCAGCAGGGGCACCCAGCTGCCTGCCTGCTGCATCACCTCGGGCATGGTTTCATGGTCCAGCAGGTTGGGCAGCCGCATCTTTTTGTAGCCCACTGTGTAGCAGAGGCGCAGGTCGGCCGGGATGTCCACACACTGAGGCTGCTTGGCGTAGAAGCGCCCATTTTGGAAGTTGTCTGACTGCCAGCTGTAATAGTCATACTCCTCTGCTGAGGCACCTAAGCTGATGAAGAAAAGTCCTAATGCCAGTGTGAGCAACCTGGCCACATGCACATGCTTCTTCTGTCCAGCCATGCTCCTGAAGTTCTGCTGTAAGTCAGAAGAGCAGGGGTGAGTTGTAGAAAACAAAACAAAAAAAATAATCCTTGTCTTCTTGGCACTCAATAGGAATATGAATAGGTGATCGAAAAGCAGTGGAATTTTGTTAAATGTCTTGAAGTATGCTCCCCTCTGTTTCTTGTTCAGTATTGTCCTGTTAATCTTCCACTGTAGGAGGCTCCTGACCTTCAGTGCTTCAGGTGGATTTTGAAGCTGTAACTGCTCTGCTCTTTTCTGGTCTGACTGAGGTGCACTTAGAATATATGAAGGAGTGGATTGCTGGCCTTACCAGCCGACAGCCCCCTAGCAAAGCTGCAAGTCCACTCCACCTCCCACAGGCTTCTCCTGTCCTCTGTAAGTCCCGCCCCCCTTAAACACGACCAACTGCTGCACAGTGGGCGGCACCCTGGGCTACACTGGTAACCCCCACCAGTTCGGACACTCCTACAAGCAGTCATACCGGCCTGCAGCACAGCGAGTGTGTGTGTGTGTGTGTGTGAGGAGTGTGCATAGCCCATTGCTCTTACACACACACACCCACACGCATACAACCACACATACACACACTTATTCTTCCTTTGCTTTTCAGGGTTCCATTTACTAGGAAGTAAAGCATGTGGAGAGAGAAGAGCTTTTTTAGAGTGCTGTGATTCAGCGCAGCTACAGGTGGTCAGGACGTTTGGCCACGCTGTTTGAGGTATGCTAATGCCCAGACTGGATGTGAATAGAGTCAGGCTTTCTCTCTGTCGCCTTCTATCAGCTACCGTCACACACATGGGGGCCCTGCCTTCAGTCTGTAAGCAGCAGGCAGCAGGGGGTCTCACTGGCATACTGCAGCCCACTCCAACTAACCTTTAACAGGTTTCAATACCAGCTGTACTCATAGACCTCACACCACACCAGCACGTCCCTTTTTTGGCTGATATTTTTACTGCATGCAATATTAATTCAGAAAATTTGTATTTGTCATTATTTGTATTGCACTGCTTTACATTTGAACACCTGACAATCAGCAAGAATTCTGGCTCTCAAAGACCTGTTACTCTGCCTTTAAGAAGTCCACCTCTACTCCACTTAGTAATCCTAATTAGTACCACCTGCCTGATCTCTTTAAAGACACCTGTCCACCCCACAGTCAGTCAGACTCCAACTACTACCATGGGCGAGACCAAAGAGCTGTCCAAAGACACCAGAGACAAAATTGTGGACCTCCACAGGGCTGGAAAGGGCTACAGGACAATTTCCAAGCAGCTTGGTGAAAATAGATCAACTGTTGTAGCAATTGTCAAAAATTACGACTTTCAGTCTCCCTCGGACTGGGGTTCCATGTAAGATCTCACCTCGTGGGGTATCACTGATGATAAGAAAGGTGAGGAATCAGCTGTGGGGTGGTGGTGGCGGCCTAGTGGTAGGATACTTGCCTCTGGACCAAGAAGTCATAGGTTCAAATCCTACCTTCAACACCACTTCCCTGAGCAAGACCCTGAACCCCAGACTGCTCCAGGGAGACTGCCCCCTGTAGGTAGGGGATGGAAGCCATAAATGTAAATGTAGAACACTACACCATCATGGTTTCAAATCACACATTGCATGGAATGTTCCCCTGCTCAAGTCATCAAATGTCCAGGCCTGTCTGAAGTTTGCCAATGACCATCTGGATCCAGAGGAGGCATAGGAGAAGGTCATGTGGTCAGATGAGACCAAAATAGAACTTTTTGGTCTAAACTTCACTCGCCGTGTCTGGAGGAAAATGAAGGAAGTAGTTGCATCCAAAGAACACCATCCCTACTGTGAAGCCTGGGGGTGGAAACATCATGCTTTGGGGGTGTTCTGCGAAGGGGACAGGATGACTGCACTGTATTAAGGAGAGGATGAATGTGGCCATGTATTGTGAGATTTTGAGCAACAACCTCCTTCCCTCAGTCAGAGCATGGAAGATGGGTCGTGACTGGGTCTTCCAACATGACAATGACCCAAAGCACACAGCCAGGATAACCAAGGAGTGGCTCCATAAGAAACATATCAAGGTTCTACAGTAGCCTGGCCAGTCTCAAAATACAATCTTTGGAGGGAGCTGAAACTCCATGCTGCTGAGTGCCAGCCCCGGAACCTGACAGATCTAGAGGAGATCTGTGTGGAGGAGTCGCCTAAATCCCTGTTGCTGTGTGTGCAAACCTGTTCAACAACTACGGGAAACATTTGACCTCTGTAATTGCAAACAAAGGCTTATGTACCAAATATTAACACTGATTTTCTCATTATACCATGTGATTTCCTGATTTTTTTTACATTCTGTCTCTCACAGTGGGAATGCACCTACAATGTGAATTCCAGATCCCTTCATGATTCTGAGTGGGAGAACTTGCAAAATTGCAGGGTGTTCAAATACTTTGGACGGACGGACGGACGGACAGATAGATAGATAGTGCCACAGGGGCCGGGTCTAGTCTGCTCCCGTGATTTACCTCAGGGCATAGACAGGAAAGCAGGCATCCATGCTAAGGATCTTTATTAACGAAAACAAAACAGAAATCAAACCTGGCGCGAGGGCCGCTACAAGAACATGAACATGAAACGAGATGAAAAACTACGTGATGGACAGACAACAAGGGGCTAAACAAACCTAAATACCCACAGAAATCAGGGAACAAACGCAAAACAGGTGGGATCAGGAAACAGGCAGAAAAACAGAACCGAATGTCAAAATAAAAGTCACAAACAACAGAAAAGCCGTCCTAAATCATCCTAATTAATCTAATTTAAATTTCAGTTGTACTATTGAACATTTCAGAAAAATACAAAAGGTGATTCCCCATGTTCTGTGTGTGGATAGACATATCCTAGGACACGTGTTGGCCGACCATTATCTGAAATAGTAAATGTGATGCATTCTACACTGTAATATTGTAAACTTCCATTTTAAATAGCACTGTTTTCTCCAGATAAACCTTCATATAAACAAGGAAGAAGAAAGAAGAATAGTCAAATCAGTGGGCCATTCATAATGCACAATATACAATTCCAGTGGTCCCTTTTGAAACTGAACCTGCTATTCAATCTGTTCCGCTATGCTCTCTGTATTTTCTGCAGCTGTAATGTAGTGTCGTAATGTTTGGTTGAGACAGATTATGGGCCTGATTGAGGAATGTTTCTGCATGCTTCTCTGGCTAGACACAGAATACACGGGACCTTACCACTGTACAGTGTCACTGGAGAGGAAAAGAAAAGCACTTAGGTGAGACAAGTTAGAGAAATATGTCAGGGCCAGTCTTAAGATGTCTCTGGAGGTACTCTGGAACAAGTCTTCAGTAATGGACACTATTGTTTTCTGTAAAGGCATCATTCCAGATTCAGCCGAATAGTAAAAACACTACTACTCAGTGAAACTGATAAGGATATATGGATTTGCAGTCACTCATAGTCCTTATTGGTGTGATGCAGAGAAATAATGATGAAAATGATTGTACCATTACATTGCCCTTTCCTGCCAGGAGTAGGTGATGTCCACAGGAGGAAACTCTGGAAATAAGGACAGGTTATCTAGTACTTTATGCCTCCATGGTTCATTGCTGAATAAGTTAATAAAAGTGAATTCTCTCTTCTCATGCTGCTCTCGTTTGAAGGAAATGATGCTTGGCCAGCAGTGCTCTCTGAGGCTCTTCCTCTCGAATGGAAACTCTCTCGGCTGCCCAGATTGTGTCAGAGACTTGTTGAAAAAGTGTCCTCAACCTTTGCCCCCTGAAAAATCAATAACTGAGGCAACGGTTATAAATGAGTCTTATTCTCTCTGAGTGATAATGAGAAATGTTATCAGGGTAAATATTTAGATGAGTTTATTGTCAGACCATGAGGCATTTGCAATGTGTATTACCTTGTAACACCTATTATATCAAAAGGGACAAAACAATGAGAATTAAACATTACCTGGAAGCACCATTACTTCTTCAAGACACAATTTAATAAGCTTTCATAGTTTGCGAGATCGCTAACCATGGTAAGAAATCAAGTAGTTAGAGTAATTCTAGCTGTGAATTTTTTTTATTTGTGCTAGAAAACATTTCAAATAAAAAAAAGAAATTAAATGCCAAGCCTGGTAAAGATGGTTTAATTAACCAAGTTAAAAATGAACATTTCTCACTGAAATGATATGAAAGCATATAAGCTTTAATTGATATAAATTTCATCTAAGAAAACAAAAAATCCTATGGAATTAGTTTTTTTTACCTAATTATTGACACCCTTGGAAATCTGTATGAACAAATGTAACTGAAGCATGTTCTCCATTATGTTTAAGTGTTTCTGTTAAATCTCATTACAAACATAAATCTCTAGAGTTTACTAGATGCCACTGGAACTTTGACTGAAACTGGGTTATCTGGTCAAATGAGACAAAATTAGCAACAATCACTCAAGGTGGCTAAAAGAAGGACAGTTATACAGAAAAAAAACTTAATCCCCACAAATATTATGAAGGATCTATAACGTTTTGGAGCCGTTTTTCCTACAAAGGCCCGGGGAGTCATGTTAGAACACAGGGTTTCATGAGATAAATACAAGAAGATTTTATATGATGAACTGGCACCCTCTGCCAAGAAACCTGAACAAAAACAAATCCACAAATCCTAAAACAAATCCACGCAGAATCTGTCGTTCGACATGGCCGTAAACTATAGAGTAGGCCTACATGTATGTGTGAGTTATGATCTTACTACCATAACAGACCACTGTTAAAACGTGCAAACATTTTAATATTTAGTAGAAACAGTTTGCTTCATTTTCACCAATGCAGTGTCCCTGTACATTGGAAATAGGACCATTTTTCTTATCAAGAAAAGTGTTCAGTTCTGGTCCTGGAGGACTAGTGTCCTGTGCAGTTTAGTGATTTCCTTGCTCAAACACACCTGATTCAAATCACCTGATCATTGGCAGGTTTGAGTGGGGGAAATAACAAACTGAGCTGGACATCAGCACTCCAGGACTAGAGAGGAACACTTTTGCTATTGACTAATTCCATATTTTATGGGTCTACTGGAGCTCAAAGCATCAAATTTGAATTAATGCTGTCAGCTCCAGAAAAAATGAGACCACAGCAAAAATGTTCAGTTTCTCAGGTTTGATTTTTTGTATAGGTGCAAGTATTGAACTGAACAGTTTTGACATTTCTCCTAATTTCCAAATAAATATATTGTGCCTTAAAGAATAATTTTAAAGGAAATAATAAGAGAAATGATGCACTGATTACAGAACTTGTTCACAAAATGGCAATAATTACCTGACGAACTTCTAGTATTGTTTTGCCGTTCAGCAGTGTTTTTATATTTTTCCTCATTAAATAAGATTCAGGTGATCACTAATCAGTATAAAGCAGAATGAGGAGCTTGTGTAGGAATTTAACAGACACTGGCATGGAATGGTTACACAGAGATGCTGGTTTTAAAATAAATTGCAGTGGTCTCTTGTTTTTTTTCTGGAGCTGTATATATATATATGTATGAATCAGTAAATATAGAATTAGAATGATTTTTTTTAAACCACTAATATGAGTTTGACATGTGTTTTTTTCTTAATGGATCATGATTTCTTAATCATTGGTCGTCAGTGAACTGGATCAGCTGCCATTATGAAGGCGTAACAGTTTACATCTGAATGTTAGCTGCCCAGTCTAAATATTCTTTCTGAGCTCTGTATACAACAAAACATTGTTGTGTAAAACTTTTAGCTACAAGCGCGGAAGATGTTTGTACTAAATGATTTAACTGGAACATAAGGATGTGGCGCTTAGATATTTGGTTTAGCGGTTCTGAAAAAGCACTTTGGAGCCAGCACTATAAGATATGTTTGGGTGGTCATAAAAAAGGGGCTGGGGTGGTGGCCCACTGCCCAGATATGCTCTGTAAATTCTCGATAAGCCATGCAAGGAAACCCTGAAGAATGGAGAAAATCCTCATGGCCTGACAGAAGTGCAAAGTGTTTATTTCCTCACAATGTAAATTTATTCCTTTGCACAATGTTGACATGGATGTTCTCACAGTATACAATGCAAATATGTTTGCAGGACAATCCGCACTTGTTTACCGAAGGGAAATAATATTCATCAAAGTTGTTCTTTCTCAGGGCAGTGCTAAGTTAAGTTTCTTAAACTGCAAGATAGAAAGAGAAAGAGAAGTTCTTCACACATAAAATAGTAATAGTTGAAGGTCTATTCTAAATACATTTTTCCAAGTCAGTTGTTATGAAACCTTTATATTTATGGAGTCTACTTTTATTTATATATTTGAGTAATTAATGCAATCTTGTGTTGCCAGTAGATTTTCACAGAGTGAGTTAATGGTCAGCTGTCTGAGAGCAGATTCAGAAGAAGTGCCAAGCGATATAGAATGAACTAAACCTGACACTTTAATGTTTTTTGCCTAACAGACCTCAACCACATCAGGTGATACAGCTCTGCTTTGTGCTCTGTGTTTGCAAACAGTTTGAGGTCAAAGCCCTCCTTGGCTAAAACTCTGTAATCCTACTCATAACTGCTCTCGGTTTGTGCAGCTGGGTTGCAGTGTGTTCACTCATGTCTGATATCTTTTTATAGATTTTATTGTCCTATCATAGCTTTGAAGGTAGCTATTTAGAGGCAAATTACTTTTCTAAATTGGCCTTTACCTTTGTTTTGTGGTGGATCTTCAAATATCATTGGAAAAGGATCTGCCTGTATATTTGAATAGACATCAAACAGTTAAATAATTAATAAACTAGAGATCCCTTTTTGAAAAAAACATTTTGGCTAAAAGGGCAAAAGTATAAAAATGTGTTGAGGTGGGTGCAAAAAAATTGGCTAACAGGAGAGGTGCAAAAACCTTTGGCAAAAAGGAAGAAGGTGCAAAATGTTTGACTATTACTAAAGTGTGTGCTAAGTACCTTAAATCTAACCCAGACATTTATACAAGTGCACTGCATGAGACCAGGATAGACCTGTCAGAGATGATAGGGGGAAGAGTGCCAATATCTGAAAAATATTTCTTAATGTGCATTCTTCTCTGTACTTGCGTTCTTGCAGAAAATGAATATGAGCACAGTATTAAATTAAATGTGATTTTATTACGGATATCAGTTATATGCAAATGTATTATCTGAAAATGTACGATCTCAAGTTCTCAAGACTCTCTAGCAGAGCTGAGCTGTCATGTCAGGAAGAATGATGCTGTTCCAAATACAGATCGAATGCCTGCATCCTCCTGAACCGAATTTGCTAGGTCTGAATTCTCAAGACTGTAAGTCTGTAATTGATGTACTCAATATTAAGAAACCTTAAGTAGCACCAATATGGGCAAAATAGTAGTAAGAAGAAAAATAATAGAACTTAAGAAGAGCAACAATGATAATGACAATAAATGACTGACATCCAGTCACTGACTCAAATAGCATCACCCCGATTCTGGAGATACAATGCAATTTATTTATTATCTCAGACACACTTTCTCAGTGCAGTAGGCTCCCTGGTTGGTTGGCAGGCTTCAGGCCACCGTTGGAGGGTCACCACACATGCACAACAGCCAGGAGTCAGGCATGCTTGTGGGCAACGCACTTCACTTCATTGTGCTTCCTCCAATCATGGGGGGAGTTCTTTTAAAGGACCCTTGAAAAGATTGTGGTCATGGAGCAGAATTCAAAAAGACAGATCAGAGAATAGCAAGGCCTCAAAGGCAGGAGCCGGCCTTCAGCTTCGGCCAGAGGAGGCCTGAAGGCCTGGGGGGTGCGTGCCTCTGTGGGCTTTATTTCCACTGAGAACTAACTCAGCGAGGATGTGAAACTTCCACTGACATGATGTATGGGAGATTAACCCATAAGTACTCAAGAAGAATAGAACATGATCAAATATCCATATTGGTAGGGATGCATGATATAGAGAAAATCAATTTCTTGAAATATATTAGTAAAGTATTAAAACCACTGATTTGGGTTATTTTCATCAAGATTTGCCAGAAAATATGACCTACACACAGAAATGCATCTGGAACACATCACTGGAGAGATGAGTGTCAAATGTTTCAAAACCTCAAAACATGTTTTGGCAGAATTGCTTTAAACAGGTTTAGTTTCTCCCATCCCCATAAGTGCACCCTAACTCAGGAGACACAACATGATAAACACAAGCTAGAGCACACTCTATCACTCTATGGGTGGTGTAGTCCTTATTTCTTATAGGCATCAGGACATGAATTGGTTAGTGATTAATATTAGCTAAGCAGCTACACACACACACACACACACACACACACACACACAGACTAGTACCACAAATTGCAAACTGCAACTGCAGAAACTGTCAAACGAGCAAACAGATTTTGGTAACACATTATCTATAGTTTCTAGAGCATAATTCATTTATTTAAAATGAATATTTGAAAAGATAGTAGAAAAGTTAAATATCTATGATCTATAATTTTTTTAACAAGTGAAAATCATTCATATCCCACAATTAAAAGCATTATATACAAAATAAGAACATTTTATACAAAATTTGATCAGATTCTTCTGTTGCACATGCTGCATTTCGCAGTGTGTAAAATACTGAGCACTGAAACCATCTGCTAAAGTAAACTCAGAAAGACGTCGTGATGAATATTACACTCAGCCTTGAGAAAGTGCCAATGTCGCCTTGCTGTCTTACAAACCAACCGAGGGGGAGGGGGCGCTTGGCACACAGTATTACAGCCGGGGATGTGGGTTACTGTGTCAGCAATTTCTGCTCGAATTGGAGCATTAGTGCTAGAAATCACACGGTTAGTGTGTGTGCCTGGGTCCGGCCGCGTGTTTATATAAATATGATCAAATATTATTTTCTACTGTGTTATTATCTAATGTTGGCTGGTGGTATCCGTTTTACATGGTATACACATTTCCCTGCCTTAACTGTATTACTGCGCTAAAACAGTTCCACAGTCTGCAACACAAGCTGCCAGTAGCTTGCGGTGTCAGAACACAATAGATGAGCGAGGCACCAACAGGCTGGATTCAGCTCTCCTGTTCTGGCAGTCAGCAGCAGTGTTGAAACAAACCTGGGACCCAAACAGCTACAGAGCTTTTTGGTGTTGGCCTATGGAGGCTTATGAGCTGCGTTCGTTCTCTCTCGAGCAATTTCATTTCCCCTCGCAGTGCCCTGTGAGGTGGGTCTGGGCTTTGTTGCCATAACAATCTGTCATGGCAAGGCTTCTTTATGTGAGACGAAACATGAGTGAGGTAGACAAGCTCTTAGATTTCGCTTAGAGATCTGAGAGAATAAGAGAAAACACACAGCGCATAACAAAACACACATTGCATGTCGAACTCTGACCACTCCGGTGCATTTGAAACTGGAATTTTCTCAATAAAAAACTCTTATCTGCCCACTGTACCTCCTGCTCTGAATTTATAAGGGATGTGTGCATGCGGAGACCACAAGTTTCCATCTCCCCTCCCAATCTTTCTCTCTCCCCCCCCACCCCCCTCTCTGACGCTCCTTCAGTGCTTTTGCACTCTGACCTTGGTTGGGTTGTGTGTTGTTACTTGTATTAGATTGCAAACTTTTGCTGTATTTGCGTTTGCCGTGTTTGTGTAGTATAACCCACTCACCCTATGTAGCCCCTCAGATTCAGTGTAAAAAGACCTGATAGCTCATCCTCATGAATCGTGTCTGTTTTCTTCTCACTTGTCTAATAGATTTCCCAGAGGAGTGTACAGGGTCACTGCACTACAGCAGAGATTATGGGAATTACCTATACTGAAGCACATGCTCTCCTCTTTTGTGAAGCATCTGTGCTGACAGTTCAGTATGTGCTCCTGTTTTGGAAATGAGTTTCCTCTCTATTGTATAGAATATTTAATGATGTATCATTTTTTGTATCAAAATGACCAATTCACCTCTGCAAGTTGACCCCTAATCCCTAATGCTAATTATGCCAAGATGTCTTGTTGATGAAGTAGTTAGCTCGTCAAGTTTGACAGTGTAAAGTCATGTAAGTTACTTATTTGTTATTCTGTCCTCTGTGTGAGCGTCAGCTGTTCATTTATACCAAGAATAAGTACATACCACCAATGGCATTTATCCAGACAAGTAACAACAAATCCAAAAACAGAATCTCACTTCTGTATTTCACATCTTGTTGAATGAATGTTATAGTGAAAGAGAATAATGAGTGACTTTTTACCACTTTACCCAAATCAGAATATTCTATTTACTTAACCACAACTTGCACATTGTTCTCATGTTTACCTTTTAAGTAATATGGCAATATATGTATTATTATCAAATGATTGAATTTATTGTACCCCATTTATTAATTACTTTATTCAAGCAAAGATATGGAAATTTAGACAGCCATGATGCCTAATTTAAATATTTTAATAGTGGTTTCAGTATATAACAAACTGCAGTGAAATTTTGACGATGCAGTGATATAATGTAGATGGAGAAAACAATGATAGTGGAAAGAACAACTGCACTCAAGTCTTTGATGTCAATGAGCCATGCCAGACATTGGCTAAAGTGGTAAAAAGTGGTAGAAGTGACCCACTGGACTGAGGTGCAGAGTAAACATATTCTCTGCACATGATGAAGCACCATTGGACCTTTAAAATGAGCTAAAGGGCTGTCAGTGAGGCAGATCTAATAGGCCAACGTTGTCTGACAACTGTAAAGCTCTTGTGGCTGAAATGGAGTCAAATGCCTACGGCAAGAGTTCAACAAGAGTCGAGACTGGTACTGTAGCAACGTGAGAAAAAAGTATCTGTCTCTTTCTTTCTCTGTCACTCTTTCTCTCTCTCTCTCTCTCTCTCTCT